>ML792664.1:84768-95112 GCA_009831015.1 Picea engelmannii | reverse complement strand
TCTAAGAAGTCCTCTTACATTTATTATATCTAACTACCATAGTGGGTCTTATTTAATAATATAGTGGACCTAGTCCACCTTACATTGAATGACCTCCACTATTATCACTATGGGCCCTCTAGGCCCCCCCCACTACCTCTCTAACT
Source organism: Picea engelmannii (assembly GCA_009831015.1). Lineage (NCBI taxonomy): Eukaryota > Viridiplantae > Streptophyta > Pinopsida > Pinales > Pinaceae > Picea > Picea engelmannii. The sequence continues at coordinate 94,966 of ML792664.1, read as the reverse complement.
ACCTTACATTCCATCCCCCTTATGAAATCTTTGTCCTCAACGCTTGATGTACAACCATATACCAGGGTCCCATGGATAATTGTGGACCGTAATGATGAAGAAGACTGAAGAACCAAAGTCCCATGTAGAAAGGAAATCCACCATGTTGAAGTAGTCCAACCACCATTGTAAGCCCGGGTCCCAAGTCCAAGTGCTCATGTGAACTCCCCGTAGAAGATTTTGGAACCTAATAACCAACTCCAAATGATGCTCCAAAGACTGACATCTATCATGTGGATCCAAATAAGAAGATTCATACACATAGTGGAAAAGGGTCATAACAGAATCTGGAAGGAATAATACCACTATAGAATATGCAGACTGAATGCTGGTAACTAGCTCTTGATGTGGGACCTTGATGTTCTCTCCAGAAGGTGGAGTAGAGTCATCAAATAATATATGAAAGTGGTTGTCATCCAAGAAATGACAACTATCCATATACCAATCATCACAATCTGCCTCAAAATTGCACCAAGAATATATTTCTTGATTATATCCATTCATCAGACCCTCCATAAGAAATATCTCCTGCATGTTATTCAATGAATCTTGAATACTACGAAAACTATCATTGAAGGTGCCTCTGAGACTGTCTACTAACACATCCAATCTAGCATCCAATGTGTGAAACAATTGGGCTTTGAATGATTCAATAATTTCTTTCAGGTTTTGAGAAGAAATAGCCATCTGAGCACCCTATGAACCCTTCAGTCCCACAGCCGTCACGAAAAAACCCAAAAAAATAAAACAATAAGTTACAACAAAAAATCGCGGTTTTTTCTGAAAAAACCCTAAAAAACTGTTGAAGTTAAAATGCTCATAACTTCACTTCCCGGACTCCGTTTCAGCTATTTTGTTTTTTGAAATTGGGTGAAATTGTGAGAGGAACTCAGATATGTAATTTATTTGGGTAAATTTGGCCTCCCAATGCTACAGAAATAAAAACAAATCGCGCTGTCGTCCGTAGAAAAACCCTGAAAAATTGCAGATGTTAAAACCTCAATATCTTGACCTTCCGGACTCCATTTTGGATGATTTTTTTTTTCAACTTGGGTGTGTTTCTGAGAGGAAATAAAATATACAACCATTTTTGACAAATTTTTCATAGAAATATATTGAAAATGTCTGGAATGTCGCGGCCCTCTTTTTTCTTCTTCGAAAACAAAATCTGCAAAAATAAAAAATATTTGCCCACAACTCCGGCCAAGGAAAGTGCTCTGATACCAATTGTTAAGAACCAAATACCTGAATAAAAATATCACAGTAGATTCAAATATATCTGAATACAATCACCACACAAGATATATAAAACCATATAGAAAACCACAACTTTATTATAGAAACCGTTGAGGTAGGGCAATACCATACAATTCATCCTATTATGGAAGGGATCCTCTCCTGTTCACTTGCCTCTTCAAGGGGGAAACCTCCTAATGAGCTTCATCGAAGAGGGGCACAATATGATTCATCGAGGAGAAAGATGTAAGGATCCTGCATATTGCGGATCCCATTCCTGTGTTTGTGGAAGATACATTCAATTTTTTGGCCCGAAGAACTGGGTCCAATTTCTAGAGATAGATGTACAATACTGAGTGTTTTTATTTATTTTTAAATGAATTTTCTATTAAAAAAACTTTGCTTGGAGTCTTTTTTGGATTTAATGCATGTTCTCATTGAAATGGTTCGGTGGTCTTGTAGTTCTTCGATATTGTGTTTACTTAGGTTATTTTTTCTAAGATGGAACATGTAACAATTATATGACAATGTACTATGTCAATCCACCAAGATTTTATGCAAACAAAAACTATGTTACACACAGTTTCAAACTAACGTTCAATTCCATTCTAAATGCAGATACAACATAGCAATACCAATGTAATCATCATTCTTGTTTCTAGACATACACTTATTAAGTTTTAATGCTAAAAACCCATAATGCAAGTAGTTTAATACTTAAGTTAATATGTTATAGTCATGGAAGAATGTATCAAAAACACACTTACACCCACACGCTCTAATAAAATCTAATATTCAACAAAGCATTTGCTGACAATTAGTAGAAAATGAAGTTTAATACTTAACTTAATATGTTACAGTCATGGAAGAATGTATCAAGAACATACTTACCCACATAGGTTGCAATAAAATCTAATCTTCAACAAAGCATTTGCTGACAATTAGTAGAAAATGATGGTTTTTCAACAATGGGGCTTCTTTGAAATCAATTTGCACTTAGGAAAACTGTCCTCTGCCTTTCTATTTTCCCACTCTATTATCCCCTGCAGTTTCTCTTCCTGGTTGATTAATCATTTTTTTTTTCTGAAAATGCCTTATTGGGCGGCTTGGCAGATTCATGCGTTTCTATCGAACACTTCCCCTTTCTCTAAATTGGCCCTCTATTGTTTTGTGTCCTACAAGTAGCACCTAGAATTCCGCGATATACAAATTGATAGGCGGACTTGCGCATTGGTTGGCTCAACGTTGCATTTCTATCTTTTCATGACCTCCAAACAACATTCGGAGCTCTGAGATATACAAATTGACACACAGGCTCTAGGTCTGGTGGGCTCAATATTTCCATTGTTTACGAATGGAAAGGTGATAAAACGAACCATACCACATTTGCGTCACATAAGTTATATTAAAGGGAAAATCATTTCCTCTATAGTTTCGTATCCTACAAACAACACCTAGAGTTCCGCACTATACAAATTGACAACTGGACTTGCGGGTTGGCTTGATAAAAAATGACTTGGAGTTATGTGCTATACAAATTGACAGATGAAGCATACAACCAGGAGCCAAGTAAACTATTCCTAGTCACTATTTTCTATGCCCGCCACATTTGCACTTCTTTCCAAGTATATATCTTGGCAGGAAAATGGGATATCTGTTACATATGTGACTATATTGGCCCTTCTTTTCCGTCTTCAATACTTAACCAAATATTCATTTCTCTTTTCCCTAAAATTTATCTTTCTCGTCACTTATTCATTTTTTCAAAAACGTCTGGTTGCGCGTGTGGGTGGACTTGCAAGTCCTCACGTCTTTGGTGGAACTATTGTCACCCCATTTTGAAGCCCCTCTATTCATTTTCCATACTTCTCCAACTCTTTGAATTTCTTTCACGGATCGTTGTTTTGGCTGGTTCAAGAAATATCCAGTTCCTAATCATTGTTTCATGTGCCTGCACACTTTTGAAATTAGCAATTACCAATTATATATAAGATCTTATTTCTAGGCATGCAATTAGGAAGTGTTAATTTCAAACATCATGGAATTTCATGTGCACGTCGTTGGGTTTGTCCGTTCACGAAAATTTCAATCCTCATTTTTGAGAACATGTCCGCTCGACCATTTCCCTATTCCATACTTAGCCACTTTCTCGGAATTCCGCAAATATACAAAATGGTCGCTGAACTAGCCCATCATTCTCTCTTCTTTTTTACACATTTTGCAGTAAAAAATTTTGATACATAAAATTTGACCATGGAACACTCGCCTCTCCGGAGTATCCGTGTAACCCTTTTTTGAATCCTGTCTGACCGCTTTTCTGACCTTTCCATTCTTTCCTTTCTCTCTGCTATGTCCTTGACCTTCACACTTGTCTATAATAAAAGAAAAAAAATTGTTTATATATATATATATATCTTGTTTCTAAAATTTGTAATTACTCAAATTTATTTCTAACAACTCATCATACATGAACCGTATAGATTGTCATTGATAAGTGAAAGGCTCGATGAGATATCCTATTAATGCTCATTAAACCAAGATTTGTGGGGGGTTATATTATCCCTTCCGAGTGTTGATTTAAAAATCATGAAATGTCGTTTGCACGTCGCCGCCTTGGCATGCTTACGAAACCTCTAATCTTTAATTAATCTTTGTCATACCCGCCACCTTCACATTTCTAAATATTCAATAATTAAGCTTTACTGCTAACAGTTCATCATGTACCACCCATACACATTGTCATTAATTAGTGAAAGACTCAAGGAACTTTTCCATTCATAAGAATTTAACCAAGATTTAGCGCAGATTTACCTTATCGGCTCTAAGTGTTCATTTCAACCATTGTCTAGAGAAAACCAACACTCTCATAAACCTATGGCATCATCTCGACAACAGTTCAGTGGAGATATAGTTAACATCTTCGGGTGCGAGGATCACAACCTCCAGTGGTCCAGGGAATATTCTTATTACTCAACCTCTGCCACAGAGAACCAAGTAATTTGGACCTTTGGGACTGCTCATGCGGGTTGTGTCCCTGAGGTTTTTTACTATAAGGACTTTGTCTCTTGGTGCACCGATAAATTTATTTCAGAAAAAATAATTACTCCACTGTGGGACCTCTCTTTTATTTCTTTGTCACCTCAAGTCTTTTGCTAGATGTTAAGATTGTCGGAGCCAACAATGACATTCAAAGGAGAAGACTGCAAACAATTCCTAGAAAAGCATAATAATGGGTTGGACCTATTGCCCCATTTATTGGAAGACCACATTCTAGTTCCTGAAGATATCACAAGCTTCCAGGTTAGTTCATTTAGAAATACATTCCATGAAGTTGCCTGGTTGTTTACAAGAATAACAAGCCAGAAGTCCACAACAACTATTTCCCAGATGGCTCTTTATATTTTTTATTTCACAGTGAAAGAATAAGCCATTTTTTATTGGGGCAAGTTAATTTCCCATGAAATATGTTCTCAATTGTTAAGTTTCAAAAAGGAAAATAAATTTTATATCTCGTCCTACTTAGTTTTTGCGATAGCACATTTCTGTCAGTTTCCACAACTATCTCTATCCAAGAATGTCAAATGGTAATTCGACTCAATAATGTTTTGGTACCAGGCCTTGTGGAAGCACAAGGCTTCCCACTGTTTTTATGAGGTTTTTAATGGCTTCATGTCTTTTTTCAAAGTTTTGTTGTTAGGAGAGGATGCTCCTCGACGCCCGCATATATGAATAGGCAACAAGTTTTTTGGACAGTAAGGGGACACTTGAACATTTGGATAATTACATTGTCACAAGAATTTTTGACTCCACGAAAAAAAATACTCTCCTTCCATGTCACATTACGAGCATAATGTTTGTTGTTGAAGTAGCACAACAATACAAATATTGATTGCATCTATTACAAAAGAAGAAAAAAAAGCAATTCATTCCTTTGCCTTAGAAAGTAGGGGATGTTGTATTGAAAAAATTCAACAAAAGTAATGAATTTGCGGCGCATTCTATCATCTTCAACCTGAAATATGTTGAAAACATAAGAGGATTTGACCCCGATAATAGTTTTCGACAACATTTACAAACACTTGGTCTCAACAATTGTTTTTTCAAAACACACCTGCTCGGAAACGAAGACATTGGCGACAATGCTCTTGCTTCTGATGTCGACGACCTAGACATAGTGAAAAGATGCACAAAATTTTACACGCAATAGGGGAAAGGCCCCGATGACAACATTGTTCAATCAGAAAATATCACTCAAAAAAGTATGACATCCTAGAGCATCACTCCAACGACCCACCAAAACAACAAATAAACTCAGATTTCTTCAAATAGAGGAGGAGATAATGACCCTCCTCAATCTAAAATTGATAGTTCTCACAAGCTTCCAGTAGAGAAGAAGAGAAAAGAAAATGTGGGACAGGTGGAAGAGCCAAAAATTCAGAGTGAGAACATGGAACTTGACATTGATATGGATAGCATTCTCCACTAACTTGATCATCCCGAAGACGCCATCCAACATAGCCATCCAATGGAAATATCTGATACAAAATATTTTGACAAAGATGAATCCTTCATGTTCTAGAGCATTGTTTTTGACAACCAGTCCAAAAAATTGATCATTGAGAAAAAAAATGTAAAACTAAGAAAGAAAAATATCATTCAAAGGTTGACCTTGCCAACGTATGGTCATCCCAAATCTTTCAACTTCACAATGTGAATGAAGATGCACTTCATGATTCCATTGGAGGCATTGAGGTTGATAATGCCAGACAGAAGGACTGGGTCAAGGAATTGGAAGCGACTTTGATTCCTATGCCATTGCTTGTCAATCATTTGGAAATAGCCATGCATGACACCCCTGCAACCAACTTAAAACAATCCTCCATCCTCCTCGCATCCTGTAGAGGATAAGTGGACAATAATATCAAGAAAATAATGGTACTGGTTACCGAGGAGTGGAAAACACCACAAACCATCACGTCCCTTGGAACCAGGGCACATGGTTTGCTCGAACATTTGCAGGCAGAGTTAAAATATTAAGAAAATTTCTATTTAAATACAATCCTTCCTTTTGGCACCATTGTCAACAATATGACAGAAACAAAAAGAAGACAACAAGATCTTCCATCCAAAAACCAGATCGGTCAATTAAATGCATGCTGGAAAGAAAAAGTGAAGAACCTGCATCTCATTGTTCAGTCATGTGAACAAGCCATATCAAAGAAAGATAAATTATTCACAAGGCTGTCAAGAATAAAATTAATCGGAAATACCAACAACTTCCAATACCTAGAATTAATCGCAAACTCCTTTCCCTTAACTAGGGAAGAGTTCGATAAACATGTTGATATGTTTAAGATGTTGTCTCTACAAAAGTTTTACAGCATCCTTGAATATGATCAACCTCATTTCGATGGCTGGCTAGTTGAATATTTAGTATAGAATGATGAAATTTATCAGGATGTGTGTAATATTTCTATCGACTTCCAATAATTAGAAAATGATCTTTTCGACATAAAAATATGGAATGAGATCAATGTCGCCCCAATGAGAAGCTACATTGAAGAATGGCTCGAAAGGGAATTGAAGCAGGCCATTGATGAAAGACAACAGGCGGTTCCCAAGATTCCAACAATCGTCGATGGCATCAATGAAATGGTAGCCGCAAGAAAATATCCAAAGGGCTCATATGCACCATCACTATAAGTGTATTGATCGCATCCTTCTTTGTTTATGAACCCAATTATTCCACTTTTTAAAATGGAAATGTCTAGGAAAACACTTATACCTTTCAATTTATTTTTTTTTGTAGGTATTTTACACTATCTTCTTTCTACAATATTGTTTCTTGTACATATTTCTCTTATGGTCCGTGGGAGCCCCAATCCCAGTCTACATGACAAACGCATTGAAATTTCCATTAATATCTAACAAACTTTTATTTTTTTATATATTTCAAAATTTTCAGTAGTATGTAACAAACTTTTATTTTTTGACATATTTCAAATAAAATTGTTTTCTTATCTCATTTTAAATTTATGTCTTCATACATTTTATATTTCACCAGTCTATATGACAAACAAATTTATATTTTGTTATATACTTTCAAAAATTAAATGGTGCTCTACATGCCAAGCATCATTTTTTGCATGGATAAATTTCAAAATTTTTTCTTCCACTGTGAACAAATTGTATTTTGTTATATACTTTCAAAAACTAAATGGTTCTCTACATGTCAAGCATCATTTAATGCATGGATACTACTTGTGATTCATGCTCCTTTCCACATCTTCGATGCAATTTCCTATCTCTCCGTAGGGTCGATGTTCCGTGATATACATGTTCAACACAACATTTCTGTCATATACATTTTGCACCGAACACTTCCATCATTTACAATTCGACCCCATTTTCTACAATTTACGTTTCTCCACAGGGTCGTGCCTCGATGCTAATGAAATTTTATGCCCCATGTTCCCTGATATACATGATTCACACAACATTTTCGTGATATACCTTTTGCACCGAATACTTCCGTCATTTACAATTCGTTCTACAATTTACTTTGTAACCTTGTTGGCAGAGACTACGCTGCCACGTAACCTTGTTTTTTATTGATGTCGAGGAGTTGAAACTCTATTTATTTTTCGATGCTACAGAGGTGAAACACCATTTGATGATTGATGTGTTTTATATATTGATAGATTATATAATTATGTTGAAGGAATATCTTAGGGATATATTTTCACAAAAAAATATTAATTGGTTGGCAGGTTTTTGGAAACCATCTTTGTCCACTTGTTAAAATTATTCAACAACAAAGAACGCGTAGACCAATCATCGTACAAAAAAATAGGTGAGCAGGTGGATTCATTCAAATATATGTCAAATCGAATGTACCTTATGTTATCCACAATTCTTCCTATGTATCTTATTTTTTATCAGCATACAATCTTATCTACTATCTTCTTCTCCTGCACTATCGCAATAGTTGTGATTGGGACACAAAGCCATGCTCTAGACAAATATTATCAACATCTGCATTGTGTTGGAATATATATATTTTTCTATACTTTATACTTAGATAATTTTCATTCTTGTTTAAATAACGACAAACACACTTGAATATCACCATTGATGAAGTCTTCTTTTGAATCCAACGATCTGAAATCCTTAAAAGTTATGGAACCGCCCACTCATTAAAAGGTCAAATCACTAAAGGATACCTTCTAAATGTCAAGTTTTGGGGTTTTTTGAAACTAAAAGTCCAACATGTAAGAACTCCAAAGTCTCGACATATGAAATTGCGAAACTATCTTAAGTTAAACGAGGTTAATTAATCGATTAAAAATAATTAACGATATTTAAAACTTATAGGAATTTTGCATTTCAGGGATCCTGCCTCGAACGACAACCAAAGTCCCGATACCTGAAATCGCTAAACCCTTGAATTTAATCACGATTATTTAAAAGGTTAAATGTGATTAATATTAATTAATCAATCACGATTTTGCGATTCAAAGAACATAGCTTGAACTAGTATAGGATAAATCGAGGTCCGAAACCCCTAAATGGATTAAAGTTAAGCATGATTAATAAAAAAATAAACTTGATTCATTAACACATTGAACATTGTTATATCATGATTAAGTTTTGTTGATTTTCATTTCAGGTAAATTCAAATTTGATCTATGATTTTTCCGATCATGAAACATCGACCGTTAATGGAATTAATAGCTGATATAGGGAAATGATTTCAATAAGATCCTGATTTATCTCCCAAATATTTTTACTAAAGGAATTAAATGCATTGTCAGTGAAGGTATAGGCAAATTGATGCGCTTATGGAAAATAAGATTTTTTCATTTTTGAATTACATTCACGTTTTCACAGAGTTGGCTTAGAAAAATAATCAGTCTTCCGCATTTTCTGTGACAGATAACAAAAATCTGAGATATGATACCATGCCTCCACAAAAAGAAATTAAAGTCACTCATGAAAGTTCAAGAAAAAATACAAATGTTCTCCCGACACCTCGCCTAGAAGCATAGACACCTTCAAGTCCTAGACGCAAGAATTCAACATATTACAATATGAATTGGTAAATTGCTCGTATGATTCAATCAACAATGAGAAGGATGATCTATCTACCAAATAAAAAATTGTGGCTCAATCAGAGATAAATAAGATAGAGACAACGTGTAACATACGTCTCGTTCATCACGATGACAACCTCTTATAACAAGTGGATTTTTTTGTTTGTTTGTTTTAAAAGTGTGTGCGCGCGTGTACAAGGGAAACAACACAATCGACTTTGCATCGCCACCCAATGACTAACAAGACAGGACAACGACGAACAACACAAGATGACATAATACGCACATCACGTTTCTGCAAGCATGGATCAACAATCATTCATCAATAAAAAGACTGACTTCCCATCCATCCTACCCTGCAATGGTTAGGACCTCCAAGAAACATAAGCAACGCTCAAGCCCAGGTTCCCATCGATTTTAACCATTTAATGTCTCAGGGCTAGCGACTGTTCTGAGGAACATGGAGGTGTCTACATCCCACCCGACAGAAGCAGACCAAGCAATAAAATGACTACCACCAAGTACAAATATAATCAATAAAAACCATGACCACTACGACAGTCGCCAGTCCCAAGAATTCCTACAACAACAACCATTATTATGATAGGGCACTAAATATGACTCAGATGACCATAGTTTCAGCCCAAAACCCCATTTAATTTCTAATAATCGATGAGTCACCAACCCAACCTTAATTAAGGTACATTTAAATCATTTCATTCCCCATTTTACTGAATCATAATAAATGATTTTACTTAGTTTCCAGAGCCTTACCTTTTGTACGTTATCGATAATAATGTAATTACAACAACACTATCATAAAGCAACCA
>ML792664.1:41797-72473 GCA_009831015.1 Picea engelmannii | reverse complement strand
TAGTCTGAAAAAGAGATGATGAAAGGAAATTCATTAAATGATTTTCCTCATCTCAAGCATTTAAATGCAAGGTTACAAAATGAAGTGGTGAAAGGAAATTCAATTTGGGAATTAGATAACTTCACCGGGGTACTAAACAGGCTCACTGGCAGTGAAGCAATGTCTACGATATCTGCAAGACTGTTATACATGTATTATAATGTAGTCTGGTAGTTATTCTTCCTCTTGACAAGATTTACATTTCAATCCAACTAAGGAATCCATAATTAAATAATTAAAATCACTTTTCCTTGACACGAATAAGATCGAACTGAGTCTAATAGATAGGTTAAGGTTGTTTCGATTATATTAAGAAAATCTGAATACAGTTTCAAGAAAGAGAATTTTCAAATAGCCTAACTAAAAGGCATGATTTGATGTGTTTTGAAGTTTTTCTAAGTTACGGCTGAAACCCTTTTCTTAGTGTGATCCTTTTCCAAAAAAGTTCCACAAAATGAAATAATGACTCCATTTACCCAATAAAGGCACCTGATCTACTGTTCTTCGCGACTCGTAGGGAGACATGATCCCTAGATGGAGCCTATGTTGGAACATATATATATATATAAACTTTAGACTTAGATAAGTTTCATTCTTGTTTAAATAAGGACAAACGTGCACTTGAATATCACCATTGATGAAGTCTTCCGTTGAATCCAATGATCTAAAATCTTTAAAAAATTTCGAGCCATTCACTCGTTAAGAGGTCAAATCACTAAAGGCTACCTTCGAACTGTCAAGTTTCAGGGTTTCGCGATACTAATAGTCCAACATGTAAGGACTCCAAAGTCCCGATATACAAAATCGCAAAACTATCTTAAGTTAAAATGGGTTAATTAAACGATTAAAAATGATTAACGATATTTAAACCTTATTGCAATTTCCAGTTAGGGGGATCCTTCCTCGAACGACAACCAAAGTCCCGATACCTGAAATTGTGAAACCCTTGAAGTTAATCATGATTATTTAAAAGGTTAAAAGTGATTAATATTAATTAATCAATCGCGATGTCACGATTCAGAGAACATAGCTCGAACTAGTATACGATAACCCGACGTCTAAAACCCCGAAATGGATTAAAGTTAAGCATGATTAATTAAAAAAATAAACTTGATTCATTAACACATTGAACAATCTTATATCATGATTAAGTTTTGTTGATTTTCATTTTGGGTAAATTCAAATCTATCTATGATTTTCCCGATCATGAAACATCGACCATTAATGACATTAATAGTTGATATAGGGAAATGATTTCAAATAAGATCCTGCTTTATTGCCCAATTTCTTTTACTAAAGGAATTAAACACATTGTTAGTGAATGTATATGCAAATTGATGCGCTTAAGGAAAAGATGAAATTTTCATTTTTGAATTATATTCGCGTTTTCACAGAACTGGCTTACCGAAATAATCAGTCTTTTGTATTTTCTATGACAGATAACAGAACTCTGAGATTTGATACCATGGCTCCAAAAAATTCAATTAAAGCGACCAGTGAAAGTTCAAGCCAAAATACATATGTTCTCTCCGACTCCTTGCCCAGAAGCATAGACATCGTCAAATCCTGGACACATGTATTCAACATCTTACAATACGAATTGGTAAATTGCCTGGATGATTCAAGAGACAACGAGAAGGAGGACCTATCTACCAAATACAAAATCGTGTCTCAGTCAGAGCTACATAAGATAACGACAAGGCTTAAGATCTTGCCCTACAATAATATGATCGGTTGGGCACTGGACCACGTAGATATCCCAACCATGACTATTTTCAATTCACAAAAGGTCGCAGTTGGGTCTTTCAGGCCAAAACATTTACAGGTGATGTACAAATTGTCTTTGGTATCCAATTTTGTTTACAATGCAAATTTCCTAGTAAACTTCAACAAGAAGGAATGATGCCAATACGGGAAAAAACTTCCCGATTTAATTAAGGACTATTATTCTCATCCTGAGAAGTTCAGATTCGATTCCCATGGTATATACCCAGTTGCTGCACTAGAACCTCACATAATGTACATAGCAATGATGATGTGTAGGCTCTATGGGAAGTAAAACACAACCCATTTCTTTTTTTTCATGGGTACCTATTATGCACTCAGTATTAGGCCAAAATATTGTCATACAATTTGGTTCAAGAGATTGCAAGATATCAGTCACTAAGATCCAAGGGACAACCGACCCAATTTTTCATGTCGGATTATATTATAGACATCATCTGTTTCATAACACATTTTCTGCTGATGGACTGCAGTTGGACTCCAAATAGTGTCGAACCCATACATATTTATCATTCGAAGATTTGGGAATAAAAGGAAAAAGACTTCTTTTATGAGATCTACAACTAGGTAGTGGTATCAATGCACACCGCCATATATGGATACCCACCTCCCAGAATGTTCGAAAAAATTATGACTAACTTGGCCAGAATAGAAAACTGGTACGTCGGGGAACACTTCTCCTATAGTAGGGATTTTTGTTTTTCAGTTCCTCCATATTCTCTGTCGCAATTTTTACCAGACCGACTAGTGTGTTGAGAGGTCACACGAAAAAATGTGCTTGATGGGATTAGTAAGGAGCTTAAAGTAGTATAGAAAAGGGTATGTCCCTCTTTTCCCCTACATATTAGTATATTTTCTCTACTGGATTTCGGTCACTCAAAAGTTGAGGCCTCGACCTTGGAAGAAATAAATCTGGTCAAAATTGAATTCAAGAAGCATGACCCATAGAAGGTCGTGGATAATCACATTTCCAACTGCAATTTGAAAAGGTATGAACATGAAGATTCTCCTCAAGACAATATTTTCCGAGGAGCGAGATCCTATCCAGAGGTATTGAGTCAAGTTAGATCTCTGTCACTAGATAAAATTATTGAGTTTTATGACTTCCAAAGGCACTGAATAAGTAGCCTCTCTAAATTGTTACAAGGAGGAACCCCAACGTCTCTAGTTGCAGAGAAAATGGAGACCCGAAGCTCAGAAGAAGTAAGCTCCAGTAGACAATAATCATGGGAAAGTTTTGATAATATTGAGGTGTTGACTCAAAAAATATATCCCATCGACAAATGTATCAGGTGACCAAGCCAAACATCAAGCAGAGACACTGATAAAGGAGGGATAAGAAGGATCATTGTTTACACCAGATAAATCAACTACAAATGCAGTTGGGAGATAGTCCTCCACCGAAATCGACAGCCCCATCCAGTTCATCACACCGTTACAATTCACCAGAGGGAATCCAAATGAAGAGGTAGTATTCATAGAGGAACTGACACCCATTTCGATTGAAGAGTTGTCTCCTTCCAATTTCTTTTTCAGCAAGAAAAGGAAGGTTATGGTGAAGAGAGAAATACACCAAAAGGAAGGTTCAACTGTCAAAAGACACAGGGTGCTAATTGATGGATAAGACTTGGAGGAGGTAGACTTTTGAATAAGTAACAGGTTCACTGGGGGATTTTGAAACAACCAACTAGTTTTTAGTCGAAAATTTAAAAGAACGACTCAAGAAGAAAGATATGCAAATAGGATAATTCCAGGATCAAATGAAGACTATAGAAAAGAATGTTTGGAGCGAGGTCAACAAGGGATTTGAGCATATTAGAGCCAATGACAGACAAGAAATCCAGTATCTCAAATCCATCCTTGAGGAGATGCACAAGAATATACAAGCGAGCCAAGGACGAGCCACCCAACAAGGTGAGTTGGTAAAACGATTACAGGTCAAAGCCAATTCCTCCAAGAACATGGTTGTAGATATAAAAGTGTTCCAATATCAGGCATTGGAAGTGAAAAAGGAACTAGAAGAAACACAACAAAGCCTTCTCACTACGGTTGAAACTATCCAAGATCATTTTTAGGTGATAGATCAATCATTGAATAAAAAATTTTTAAGAGAGAGAGAACTTATTGCAGTCTGGACTACCCTCCAAGAAGAAGTTGTGTAATTAGTAAAAGAAGGAGTAGCTATGGCTTCTAGGTTTTCCATTTTGAAATAGACCAGGGATGATATAATACTAAAGACCCGGGAATCTAGCATAGCTACAAGTAGGAAAATGGATAAGGAAGTAGAGTCTTGTGAAGAGGCTTTCCACTCACTCAAAAAAGAATCATTAGGCCTTGATAAAGAAGATAGCTTTAGAGTATTGGGATAGATTGACATAAAAAAACATCAAATTGACATTAAGACAAATATGAAAGACCCTTAGGCCAAAATCTCACAGATAAAACAGGTTGATATTATTCAGATAAATAGATGGCTAGTGAAGCCTAGTCTGCAATTACAGTCTATAGATTTAGAAGAGAGAGGAATGGAAGAAATATTGTCTCAATTGGAAAATAAATTATATATTCTTGAGGATAATAACTTAATAGAGCCCTCTAGGCTCGTGGCACAATTTGTGAGAAGATGCATCAAATGTATTGAGCAAGGAAAAGGTAGCACCTCTAGATAAAAATGAGATAACCTTTGTATGTTATCTGTTTCAGATCTGGAGAACTAGAGATAAAAATGCGTCTACCAGCATAATGAGGAGACCAACATAAATGCAAGCGAAATGTTTCAGATTTCATATTCTGTAAATTTACTATTTTAGAAATAGAGGCTTAGGGTTGAGAAAGTTTTTTATAAATACATATTTCAAAGAATGAAAACATGTTGCTTCTTTCTGTATTGTAGCTGAGAAAACTCATCCTTTGTGAGTATTAATACAAGTGCAGACAGATTCTAAATTTTGTGATGTTTGAGTTATGTTCCTTATTTGTGTTTCATATCTTATGTTCTCTTTAAGATACTCTTGAACAATTGAATGATTATAATTTAGTACAATAATTACTGTGCTTACTTTTCATTTAGTATTTGATTAGCAAGCAGTTTTTCCTCTGTATTTTCTATCAGCAAATACAAGACCTGCTTGTTATTTGGATCACTATATCTTATATCCTTTCAGGAGTGCACTCTACATTTTAATATACTATAAAAAAGGTAAGACTCTTTTGTCATTGATGCCTTAGTTTGTTTAATAGTTTTGTAATTTTCTTCTCCTCTCTTAATTTGATAAATTTACTCAAACAAAGAAATACGACCTCTGCTCTATTTAGATATTAATTCCATTTGAGGATTTAACTCTTACACAACTAACGGAAGAAAAATCACCTTTAAAATAAATAATTCCTTAATACTTGATGTCTGATATTATGCTTTGAGCCTTGAGTTTAATCTCAAGAACAACATCTTTTTGGCACCGCTGTCGGGGATGGAGAGATGAAGTTATTTTTCCCTGGGAGAACAACATGGTAAGTTTCTTTATTTGATAGTGAACAAAGAATATAATGCAATATTAAGGATAGTTTTAATTTTCATTTGGTGACTCCACCACTAATAAACCAGGATCCAGTCGAAGGAATACCAGAAAAATCTGGACGATAAGCAGACCATGCCCATATCCGACCCTGAACAAATTTTAAAACCAAGGGGATACCTTAAGTAGACCACTACTTCCACAATTAAGGTTTATCAACCCAAACCCATACAGTCTAATGCTAAAGTTCCATCTGAATAGTTAACTCTGTGTTGGAAGCCCTACATATTTTCACCTTTTAAAGTGACAAATAATAATTTTCATAGCTGCCTACACTTGGTCATACAATTATTTCTTTTCGAAAGTAACTTTTGAACTGTAAATATGATGTTTCGATTATTCCTATTATTATTTTTTTTCTTTTCTTTTTCATGCTTCGTTCATGACTGAAAGCATGAATGAAGAATTAAAGCTTATAAGTGTATTACCATTTTATCTAAGGTTTATGAAAGCTAGACGCATTTAGAGATATTTTAATGAAGATTATTTTGTTATGAAGCTCATCTTGTTGATTTCTTTAAAGTGGCTCATCGATTGTGAAGTGTGCCTTGAATTTTTTTTTAAAACACCAAGAATCCATTAAAACTAAACTATATTATATATTGTTCTGGCTCTTGGTAAGACCTATTCTTTTCATTACACTTTGGTTCACAAAAATTCTCCTCTCCTAAAATTTAGAAATCAACTCCACCTTGTTGCGCAATGATAAAATTTGAATGAACCTAGTCATATATTGTACCCTGTGGGAGGTGGAAACCCAACAACAATAGGCCCATCATTTCAAGTTAAGTCTCGAGTTTCATATGTACTCTTGGCACTCATTTCACAAAATGTCTTTTATTTTGTGTTACAAAACCCCTTTTCATGCGCGATAGGGCATTGATGAGAATGGTGTCTGAGATTTCTCTCTGGTCTTCTCTGTTCTAGAAACCTTTCATACTCACTGTGTTTTTATGTCTTCCTTCCAAACCCTCATTGCCCTAGTCATAAGGATTGAGCCCAATGGC
The DNA here is from genome assembly GCA_009831015.1 of Picea engelmannii. Lineage (NCBI taxonomy): Eukaryota > Viridiplantae > Streptophyta > Pinopsida > Pinales > Pinaceae > Picea > Picea engelmannii. The sequence goes on along the minus strand of ML792664.1, from coordinate 66,067 downwards.
TCGCAAACCATGATCTTGTATGATGATGCAAGGGAAGACCTTAAGGGTTAAGGCTAGCTCGAATTTCTTGAGAAATTTCAAGGTTTTAACTTGCAAACTGCCCAGGAATTTTCCCTCTCCTTTGATGGATTCCGAGCCAAGGTAGGAAACATTCAGATCGAGGTCACTGAGGAATATTTAGGCTAGGCGACAGGTTTTCCACTTAGCAGGAAGAAATGGTTTAAAAATGCCAAGGTAGATGAGGTACCATGGAGCCTGTTCTTTACCTCTAGGAAAATCAAGTGTTGTGATAAAGGTATGCATGCATCCTTGTTGAAAACTCGGTATTAGCAGTCCTAAGACAATTCGTTAGATGCAAGGGTGGTTTTGGCCTTGTTTTCCTATATCACATACATTTGTCGATGAACTTCATCAATTTTCAGTTGAATATGCCTTTTTATTTATTGAGAAGTTTGTATGCGATTGCCAAAAGGTATAAGAGACAGCGTTTAAATTCCAGTTTGTTTCATTATGGGTTGATAAATATGTTGTTAGTTCATCAACTAAAATTTCAAAATGATAATTGGGATGCTTTCCTAATTCAAAATGGTTTTGTTATACCCAGTCCCGTAGAGGTTGATAAGCCCATGATGGAAGAAACCACAATCCATGCCACTGACATAGCAGTTCCTTCATCTAAATAATCATGTGATAGGGTCATCATCGATGATCCTATGCCCGAGAAAACATAAAATGAACTAGGAACTTTTGAACTGCATGACCACGAGCAGCATGCCTTCCTTGATACCTTTGCTAAAAACGCAAACAGGCCTTTGTGAAAACTATCTAAGGGTGACACAGATATAGGTTTTAAAAATAAAAGGGTAGGATGGTTAATTTCTAGGAGCCTACAAAATAAATCTAACTCTCATATGAGCTCGATCAAAACGATCAAGTTCCATGAGAGCTCTGATTCTTAGATCTAGAAACTCTTGGCAGGAGAAGACCCTGATTACCTCAAACCAAATCTCATCTAGGCCTATAATTTCATAGATAATTTTCCACCCTATTTGAAGCACAACCAAGGCTTTCCAGGTTTCAAGATTGATAAAAAACCACAGGCAACAGTGGAGACATTTTGACACATGGTCGTACATATCCTCAAACAACTATCACAGATCCACGGTGTGAAGTTTTTTTTCTTTGGATCGATAAGTATTACACATACATACCTTTTCGTCAATTGAAAATGAAAACCCTCACTACTCAGATCAACTCCTTAAAGAATGAAAATTGTAGACTAAAGTCCATTGTTCAAAGGCAAGGCAAGCGTTTGAAAAGGACTGGGAACATAATAGTAAAGAATGTTGAGAGTCTTACAACAGAAGTTAATTATGAGATCCCGTGAATAAAATTTAGCATGCAGTTAAGAGGTAAAGATTTGATTGACTGCCTTAGTTGTATTTTTTTTTTCCAATTATATAGATTTAATTAGTTTTTTGTTGTTAAAATAAAACTAGCTACAGAATGAGTTGATTATGTAGCCAGTCTATCTTCATTCGAATTTGTGGAAATTATTGTTTATAATAATATCGAAACTCCTTTATTTTCATTTTTTTTTTCCAGGATATCAAGTAATTGGTGGTGATCCGATGATATGGAGTATTTCTGAGCTCATTTGGCACATCTTTTGTAAATAAAAAAAAACTTGTTTTAGTTTTGAGAGATGCACTGTGATACAGAGTGGTTATATTACCCTCTATTTTGTGATTCACAAATCATTTTTGAGATTTAATCTTATCCCACAAGATATGATGTTTAACTTTTCTAAACTCTTTAAATACTTGTAATTTTTGTAATCAAGACATCTTTTCCTGGGGCAGAATATGGACATTTGATTTACAAACTTTAATGGAACAACAATACACATTTTGAATTTACCTTTTTGTGGATGGTGTCTTCATTTAAGTTTTGTTTATCTTGATATGATAATAAGTTTTGATAGCTTTAGTCTTCATCATTTATTATGTTATTGGGATAATTTCTTTATAAATGTTGTCCATAACTGTTTCTTTAGATATTAATCGTGTGATCACTGATTTAGTTTTAATTACAATATTTCTCCTTTAATTTTCATTGAAATATTAAATGAAAGGATGTTTGCCAACAGAATTTTCTTAATGAAATTAATTACAATCATGAGCTCACAGTGACTACTAGTATCATTCTTTCTGTTATTTAAATTTAGCTACCAACATAATTGTTCTTCATTTATTCAGAACAGACTTAAGGTTCCTTGTAGTTTTTTTATCCTGGACAAGGTGGTTAAATGTTCTACGATCGCACATATGTTTGGATGTATATTGTTAGTTCGTTAACAAGTTAGTTGAATTTCATTTTTCTGCTATTTGTTTGTCACTAAAATATAAATGTAAAGTTTGGTTTGTGACTAGCTATATGTTTCTGTTTCATAACATTTTCTTTCATCAGTTTAAGACTTATAAAAGAAAAATAAAAAAATATTTTTACATTCTTTATTGATCTGCTTCTTCAGAGAAGAAATTTTTACATTTGAGTTTAGTAAGTTTAGATTAAAACTTGCAGCCTGTAAATAATGTATATAAATGAGAGTTATCTATCTTTTGTTTAAATACACCTATTACAATCATATTAGAGAATATGTACATGTATGTATAGTATCTAGTAATTAGTTATTTTTCCTTTTCTTTTAGGATTCTTAGATTGGCCAATAGATCCATTAAACGTGTCGGAACGAGTTACACCAAACTACTTGGGTTATTTAGACAACCCTGGACCAGACTCGTTCTTCCAATTAACGAACGATCATTTTCATCTGTCAACAAATGGTGCTAGAAGGAGTGCCTAAACACGATTGATAGAATGTGGAGGTCACAAGACTCCTCCCCCCCACAACCTCTCCCCTATAGTAACAAGTAGTCATTCTAACAAAAACATTACTTCTAAAACAACAACTACCTCAAACGAAAATCCACAGATTACCGTTGAGCCACTAACACCAAACCCTCAAAGGTCCGATGTACAAGAAATTGTTTGACAGTCACTTCTAAGGACACATGGTGCTTTGTCCCATATCAAACAACCTGGTCGACCACTGAATCAACCTCTAGATTTATCTGATATCATAGATCAACTTGAAGGTACTGGTTTGCTCCTAAACCCCAAAGATTCAGATCACATCCCTTCTCTTGCAGTCGGAGGATCTGGTATCCCACCTTCACCACCTCATTCATCTCCTTCCTCTTTAGGAGAGGATTCATCCAATGAAGGTAGTCCTTCATCTGAACCATCTCAGCCTTCGACACAACCTACTCCCATGGAAAATCAAAACAATCCTGCCAGACCTTGGCTTGATCAAGATGTTGTGGCCATACCTAGACCCCAACATCATTTTCCTAAACACCCGGATAAATGGCTACCTAAATTTGATCCTGATTCTAAGCAACTCACCAAGGATCACATAAAGAAATTCATGCTAGCCATTAGACTCTGAAGCATAGAACATGAAGATGCAGTATGTAGGATATTTCCTTATACATTTGAGGGCAATGCCTCGACATGGCATTTTCCCCAACAACCCCACACCATTGTATCTTGGGACAAATTTGAGTCTTGTTTCCTTGAGAATTTTGGAGATGATAAGTCTCTCGAAGTCTTAGTCATGGAACTCTACATCTTAAAGATGAACCCTAAGGAAAAAATAAAAGATTTTAACTAGAGGTTCCTCACATTAATAAATCGGATCCCCGTTGATTCAATGCCCGCTAAAAATCTCATTGTCGCATATTACACCAAAGCCTTACACCATAATGTAGCAATTTGGGTTAAATGGTCTAAGAAGACAACGTTACTCGAAGCCTTCGAGGAGGAAAGCCAAATCGAAAAAGATATTTTAAGCCTAAATGATAATCTTAGTAACGAGGCAGATATTACCCCGTCTTCTAAGAAGAAAATAAAAATTCTTCCTAGACCTCCCCGATCAAAACTCAATCAGAGAGCTCATATTTGGAAAGTTTACAAAAGGTCATCCAAAAATTATCAAATCAAGTCATATACTTAAGGAGATCAGTTGAAGAAGCATCTTCAAGCAAAGGGACTTACAAACCCCCTTTTAGAAAACCTTTTCCCTCAAACCGGTCAAACCCAAACTATGAAGGCCTGAATCTTGAAAGCTTACAATATGCCACACAAAAAATCCTTGAAGAACATGATAATTTAGTTCCCCCTGAGAATTCTGAAGATGTGGTTGAAGAAGAAACAATTGAAGAAGAGGAGTTGTCTCCCAATATCTTTGGGCATTTTTTCGACGGTATCTTTCAAGCTAATTTTGAAACTATCCATGCTTACAATACCAGAAGTAAAACTCAGAATAAACCCTCTTCTAAAACATGAACTAATGTGCCTCAGAAACAATTTAAATAGACTGAAACAAAACATATTTCAGCAACCCCAAGTTTAGAATATGATTTGATTGAATATATAAAGAAAATTAGAGCTAATATATATGTTTATGAGCTATTGCAATTTCTTTTTCTTCTGTAGAAAATGCTTCAGAACATTGTAGAAAAACAACAAAAAAAACAATCTGAACAACAAGAAAATTGCAGAAATCAACCCCAAAACACCTAAAAACGTCCCTACTAAAACAACACTGGAACCCTTAGATAAAAGAGACCTTACTGTAAAAAATGTATCAAATGTAGATAAAGTAATTTCAGGGACAACAACTAAAAACCAACAAAGTTCTATTGTTAATATTCGCAAAAATGTCCCACCTTGTTTATTGACTTTTGAAATATTCAATAGAAATGTACATAACTGCACGGTGGATTATGGCGCATCATCAAATGTGATGCCTTGTTCTGTCTGCCAAAAAATCAATGCTCAAGTTCAACCTTCTAGTTTGAAGATTATTCAGCTCAATCGAACCAATGTTAAGGTAATATGTGAATTAAAAAATGTCCTTGTTAGGCTATCCTCTAATCCTAAGGTTCACTAGATTATTGATATCATTGTTGTTGACGTCCCTGAAGTATATGGTTTATTTTTAACCAGAGATTGGTCCGAATAGTTGCAATGATACTTTTCAACAGACTGGTCCCATTTGTGGCTACCAGAGAACGAGAAGCCTAACAGAATCAAGATTAATTGTGAGCATCACCTCAAGCACACCGTGACCAATTTAAATGACACTAATGAACCATTTATTACTTCCACTAATACACCTGAAATGCAAGGAATGAACACCTTTTTTGGTTACTTCATGGTGGAAACTTCCATCGTCATTGATCTGGAAAAACAATCGGAACTTGTGAAATGCACACAGTCAATAGTTCTACCTAATGTGTCTAATACAGTCGATGAATCTCACATATGGTCTCTCTACTTCGAAGGATCCAAATCTAAAGAAGGAGTTGGTGCAGGATGTGTGCTCATTGACCCAACATCTAATAAAACTTTGATCACTTGCCGATTAGAATTTGAATGTACAAACAACACCGCCGAATATAAGGCACTTCTGCAAGGACTCAAAAAGGCAGTAGATAACAATGTACAGAACATAATGGTATTCGGTGATTCCAAAATTTTGGTCAGACAGGTAATAAATTCCATTCATTGCCTATCACCACACCTGAAGAGTTATCAAGATGAGGTATGGAATATAATGCATAAATTTTTTCCATTTAACATTAAGTCCATTCCAAGATTAAGCAACTCTGAGGCTAACTTGTTAGCTAACGTCGCTTCCAAACTTTTTCCCACGGAAGGTCTTTCTTCAAATGCATTTTCGATTGAGTTTTTGTTTGGACCATCATTCCCATGCAACATCACTAACTGGCGAGAGTTCAATGATGATCAACAGATCATCAGTTTCCTACAAATGGAAGACACTTTCTAAGGTGAAGTTATCGATCAAGGAAACCATGACGAAGAACTTCCAATTTTACGGTAATATCAGACCCAAGGTCTCTCGAATCAACATCATATTTGGTAAATTCTATCCCAAAATCTGTGGTAAGATTAGAAAATTTTTATGATTTGCATGGACAAATTTAAGAAATCAGTAAATTGTAAAACAAATAGTTCTTCCTTGACCCATGAAAAGGTAAATCTGGGAACTAAATATAATCCACAATGCATCAATCTGGGAACGAGATGTTCCGAGAAAGAGAATTCAACCTTTATAAAACCATTTAAAGAATTTATGTATGTCTTTGCTTGGACATACAATGATTTAAAAAATTTTGACATTAACATTATACAACACATCATCCCCATGAAACCCCTGACTCAACCTTTTCAACAAAAGCTAAGAAAGATGCACCCTAAACTCGAACCAACGGTCAAGAAAGAACTGAACAAACTATTTAATGAAACAATAATCTTCCTACTAAGACACACATAGTGGGTATCTAACCTTGTCCCTGTGAGGAAAAAAAGTGGCGAAATTCGACTCTGTGTCAATTTTCAAAACTTAAACCGAGCGTCTGACAAAGACAATTATCTTGTTCCTCTGATGGAACAAATTCTCCAGCAGGTATCCAGTTCTAAAATATTGTCACTACTAGACAGTTTTTCAGGGTACAACCAGGTCCTCATGTCTCCCCAGACTAGTTGAAAACCACTTTTCGTACTCCATGGGGTACCTACACCTATAGAAAGATTCCTTTTGGGCTTATAAATGTCGGGGCCACTTTCCAAAGAGTGATGGATATCACTTTTCGAAGTCTAATCAATCAATCTATAGTCATCTATCTTGATGACGACACTGTTTTCTCCAAAAATAAGGGGGATGACTTATCCCATCTGAGATCTGTTTTACAACGATGTCGCAAGTACAACACCTTTCTAAATCCTAAGAAATATGTCTTTGTAGTGGAACAAGGAAAGCTACGTGGATTCATAGTATCTAATGAAGGGATGATCATTGAGCCCAAAAGAACTCAAGTCATTTCCAAGCTCCCTCCCCACTCCAAAAAATCTATGCAATCTTTTCTAGGTCAAATAAATTTTGTCATAAGGTTTGTCCTGAGTTTCTAGGAAAAGGTGAGGCCATTGAAAAACTTAATAAAAAAGGATGTTCAATATCATTGGTGACCAAATGAAATTCAAGCTTTTAACCCCATCAAAAAAGCCATAGTAGAGGCTCCCTCCCTAATGAGTCCTAATTTTTCACAAGACTTAACTCTTTATATGTTCGCTTTTGATCGATCTTATGACGTTGTATTGACCCAAAAGAATGTTGAAAACAATGAAATCGTCATTACCTTTATGAGCTCAGATTTCAAGGGAGAAGAGCTTAATTACCCAACTATAAATCAACAGGCCTATGCTTTTTTTAAAGCAGTAAAACATTTCTAATCATATCTACTAAAATCCAGAACTAAAGTCATTGTGCCCTACCCTGCTGTCAGAAACTTGCTAGTACAAAAAGAACTAGGTGAAAAACGAGAAAATTGGATGACATCGTTACAAGAGTATGACCTTGAGATTACCCCTACGCAAATTGTTAGAGGCCAAGGTCTATGTAAATTAGTCACAGATTCAGTGGAAGAGCAGTAGGGTCAAATTAATTTTTTAACTGAAAATCTCTCAGTCAAAATCAAATCTGTTGTGCACAAGATTCTGCTAATTCTTGGTTTGATGACATTAAGTTTTATATAACACACGGTTCTTCTCCTCGTCATCTTGATCCAAAAAAGAGAAGAGCATTAAGATTAAAATTTGCACCTTTCCAGCTGGTAAATTGTGTATTATTCCGCAAAAAATTTAATGAACTCCTTATGCGTTGTTTGGAAAGAGATGAAGCAAATAAAGTGTTATCTGAATTGCATGCAGGAGAAGTTGGTGGACACTTCAGTGGATAAATTACTACTCAAAAAGTATTAAGAGAAGAGTACTACTAGCCCACACTATTCAAATATGCCCATACATTATGTTGTAAATGCGTAATCTGCCAAAAGGATTCTAGACAAGTGCAGAAGGCAACATTCCCACTGTAACCTGCCTCGGTGGATTTCCCTTTTTAGTAATGGGGTATTGACATCATTGTCCCAATTAACCCCACCTCCTCATAGTAGCATAAATACATCATTACAACGATGAAATATTTTACCAGATCATCCGAGGTTGCACCATTAAAAGTGATAAACACCAATAAGGTAATATCTTTCCTTAATTCAAACATCATTACTCGATTTGGTATTCTAGTATGTTTGGTGTTTGATAATGCTTCCTATTTTTCATATGTTGATATGAGTGCCTTTGCTTTAGAAAAAGGGATAAAACTGAAATATTATGCCAATTATTAACCCCAAGGAAATGGTTTAGCAGAATCGACAAACAAAAACCTAATCAAGATCATCAAGAAGAATGTTTCTGAAAACCACAAAAATTGGCACAACGCACTTTTTAATGAAATCTGGGCTGATAGGGTGACTCTGAAAAATGTTTTTGGTAATTCCCCCTTCTTTCTCATTTATGAAAGGGAATCTATTCTCCCTCCGCATCTTCTGCTTCCCTCTCTGCAACTATCGCAAAAAGTTCAGGAAGAGGATTTTCCTCCCCTGGAAAGTCAGATTAATGCTTTGATGAAATTAGAAGAGGTAAGAGTCCAAGCGAAAGAAAAATGAGATCAACATCAACGTATTGTTAAAAGTTGGTTTGATTCAAGTTCTACCTTGGACAAGAATTTTGAGGTGGAAGATCTGGTCCTTAAGTGGGACAAACCTCGTGAGGGGAAGGGGGAACATACCAAGTTCCAAAATCTATGGTTGGGACCCTTCTGAATCGCTGAAAAAATAGGCCCCAGTTCTTTTCGCCTGCATAATTTAGAGGGACAACCAGACACCTTTCTGGTGAATGACCAAGCTCTCAAAATAAATTTTCCCTGACAAATCCCAGATACACCTTTTGTACATATTTTTTTGTTTTGATTTGGTTTATTTTTTGGTTTTTGGTTCTTTTTCATTTTTATTTTTTTGTTGCTTTCTGGTTAGAACATGTTGTACCACAGTTTAGTTCAAGGAAGGAAACCATAATGCCTCATCTTGAAACAACAGGCAAGGTCTATCAGAGCATCAATTGTTGTGATTTCCTGAAATACAGACTAGTTAAAGAAGTTTTTCCATTCAGAATAGATTTCATGGTTTTATGTTTTAACTATGAGCAGACACGACTATCATTTAAAAACTCTTTACGCTATCCCTGCTTTTAAAGAAAGAAACTCAAAGATGTCTTCCTGTCCTCGAAATATTAGTTTCATCAGTAAACTATTTTCAGATCATAATGAGGGTAATCAAGCAGAAACATAAAGGATGGAAAATAACAAGTGTTCTGAAAACCATAATTTTCAGCATCACCCCGCTCTTCTGAATATCTTTCAAGTTATACCAAATTTGTAGACAATCTCTCGAGAGTTGTGGGAATTGTTTGTAAACCCGCCAGGATACTGAACAAGTCTGTTGGCAACGGGTAAATGCATGCATGATGCCAGGACAACTTCGTCAGGATACTGAACAAGTCTGCTGGTAGTGAAGCAATGTCGGGTTCAAGAAATTTCTCAGGTATAAATTTGATTTTGGCCATAAGCATCCTTCATTTTGAATTGAAATTTATTAGATAGGATAGAGGCGTCAAAGTGGGTTAATTGACATCCCTACCGAGGCTATGGATGCCTGCTAGCAGTAGTGACCCTGTCAGCAGTATTGGAGACATTGACTTGAACATCGTGGCTCTCATTTTGTGAAATTTGTCACCATATTTCATTTTAACAAGAAGATATCTAAAGTTGGATTGTGTAATGTTTGATGAGATGCTTGATGTCCTTCAGTTGTTTTTTGATCTATAATAATTCTAAGCAGTCTTAACATGAACGCGTCTGTGATGCAAAGATAACTGCTTCTCCCAGTGAGTCACCATTGTTGGAAGCCTTACATATTTTCACATTTTAAAGTGACAAATAATAATTTTTGTAGCTGCCTATGCTTGGTCGTACAGTTATTTCTTTTCGAAAGTAACTTTTGAACTGTAAATATGATGTTTCGATTATTCCTATTTTTTTTTTCATTTTCATGCTTCATTCATGACTGAAAGCATAAACGAAGCATTAAATATTATAATTGTATTACCATTTTATCTAAGGTTTATGAAAGCTAGATGTCTTTATAGATCTTTTAATGAATATTATTTTGTTGTGAAGCTCATCTTGTTGATTGGTTTAAAGTGGCTCATTGATTGTGAAGTGTGCCTTGAATTTTTGTTTAAAATACCAAGAATCCATTAAAACTAGAATATGTTATATATCGTTGTGGCTCTTGGTAAGACCTATTCTTGTCATTACACTTTGGTTCATAAAAATTCTCTTCTCCTAAACTTTATAAATCAACTCCACCTTGTTGCGCAATGATAAAATTTGAATGAACCTGGTCGTATCATGTACCCTGTGGGAGGTGGTAGTCTGACAATGACAGGCACATCATTTTGAGTTAAGTCTCAGGTTTCATATGTACTCTTGGGACTCATTTCGCAAAACTCCTTTTCTTTTGTGTTACAGAACCCCTTTCCATGCGCGCTAGGGTATTGATGAGTCTTGTTTATGAGATTTCTCTCTAGTCTTCTTTGTTCTAGAAGCCTTTCCTACTCACTATGTTTTTATGTCTTCCTTTCGAACCCTCATGGCCCTGTTCATAAGGATTGAGCCCAATGGCTCTCAAACCCTACTCCTATATGATGATGCAAGGGAAGACCTTAAGGGTCAAGGCTAGCTTGAATTTCTTGAGAAATTTTAGGGTTTTAACTTGCAAACTGCCCAGGAATTTTTCCTCTCCTTTGATGGCTTCTGATCCAAGGTAAGAGACATTCAGATCGAGGTCACCGAGGAATTTTTAGGTCAAGTGACAGGTCTTCCACTTAGTGGGTATAAATGGTTTAAAAACACCAAGGTAGAGGAGGTATCATGGAACCTGTTCTTTACCTCTAGGAAAATCAAGTGTTGTGATAAAAGTATGCCCGTATCCTTGTTGAAAACTCAGTAGCATGGTTTAATAGAAATCCTAAGACAATTCTTTACATGTAAGGGTCGTTTTGGCCTTGTTTCCCTGTATCACATACGTTTGTTGATGAACTTCATCAGTTTTCAGTTGAATATGCCTTTTTATTTATTGAGAAGTCTATATAAGATGGCCAAAAGGTATGAGACAACGTTTAAATTCCAGTCTATTTCATTACGAGTTGATAAAGATCTTGTTAGTTAATCAACTAAAATTGCAAAATGATAATTGGGTCACCTTCTTAATTTGAAATGGTTTCATTACACCCAGTCCCATAGCGGTTGATAAGCCCATGATAGAAGAAACCACAATCCCTACCACTAACAGAGCATTTCCTTCATCTAAAGAAGCCTCTGAAAGGGCCATCCTAGATGATCTTATGCTCGAGCAAAAAGATACTGAAATGGAAGTCTTTGAATTGCATGACCATGACCAGCACGCCTTCCCTTATACCTCCACTAAAAATGCAAACAGGCCTTCATGCAAACTGTTTAAGGGTAACATGGATATAGGGTTTAAAAATAAAAGGCTAGGAAGGTTCATTTCTATTATCCTACGAAATAAATCGAACTCTCATATGAGCTTGATCAAAATGATCGAGGTCCATGAGAACTTTGATTATGAGATCAAGACATTCTTGGCAAGAGAAGACCCTGATTACCTCAAACTAGATCTCAGCTAGGTCTATAATTTCATAGATAATTTTCCACCCTGCCTGAAGCACAGCTAAGGATTTCTAGGTATCAAGCTCGATAAAAAACCCACATGCAATAGTGGATATTTTTTGACACATGTTCGTGGACATCCTCAAAAAACAATCACAGATCCACAGTGTGAAGTTTGTCTATTTTGGTTTGATAAGTATTACACAAACATACATTTTCTTCAATTGCAAATCAAAAACCTCACTACATAGATCGACTCCTTAAAGAATGAAAATCATAGACTAAAGTCCATTGTTCAAAGGCAAGGCAAGCATTTGAAAAGGACTAGGAACATAATAGTAAAGAATGTTGAGAGTGTTACAACAATAGTTAATTCTGAGATCTCGTGAATCAAATTTAGCATTCAATTAAGAGGTAATGATTTAATTGATTTCCTTAGTTGTAGTTTTTTCTTCGAATTATATAGATTTAATTAGATTTGTGTTGTTAAAATAAAACTAGCTACATAGTTAGTTGATTCTGTAGCCAGTTTATCTTCATTCGAATTTGTGGAAATTATTGGTTATAATAATATCTAAACTACTTTATTTTCATTTTTTTTCAGGATATCAAGTAATTGGTGGTGATCCCATGATATGGGACTATTTCTGAGCTCATTTGGCACATATTTTGTAAACATAAAAAAGTTTGTTTTAGTTTTGCGAGATGCAGTGTGATATAGAGTGGTTATATTACCCTCTATTTTGTGATTAGAAAATCATTTTTGACATTTAATCTTATCCCACAAGATAGGATGTTTAGTTTTTCTAAACTCTTTAAATACTTGTAATTTTTGTAATCAAGACATCCTCACGTGGGGCCGAAGATGGACGTTTGATTTACAGAATTTAATGGAACAACAATACACATTTTGGCTTTAGCTTCTTGTGAATGGTGTCTTCATTTAAGTTTTGTTTATCTTGATATGATAATAAGTTTTGATAGCTTTAGTATTCATCATTTATTATGTCATTGGGATAATTCCTCTATAAATGTTGTCCATAACTATTGCTTTAGATATTAATTGTGTGACAACTGATTCAGTTTTAACTACATTATTTCTCATTTAATTTTCATTGAAAGATTAAATGCAAGGATGTTTGCTAATAGATTTTTCTTAATGCAATTACTCGCAATCATGAGATCACAATGACTATTGGTATCATTCTTTCTGTTATTTAAATTTAACTGCCAACATAATTGTTTTGCATTTATTTAGAACAGACTTAAGGTTCCTTGCAGGTTTTTTCTCCTACACAAAAAGGTTAAATGTTTTCTGATCGCACAGATGTTTGGATGTATATTGTTAGTTCGTTCACAGGTTAGTTCTATTTTATTTTTCTGCTATTTGTTTGACACTGAAATCTAAATGTAAAGTTTGGTTTTTGACTAGCTATACATTTATGTTTCATAACATTTTCTTCCATTAATTTAAGACTTATAAAAGGAAAAAAAAATAAAAAATTACACGCTTTGTTTATCTACTTCTTCAGACCATACATTTTTACATTTGAGTTTAGTAAGTTTATATTAAAACTTGCAGCCTGTAAATAATGTACATAAATAAGAGTTATCTATCTTTTGTTTAAATACACCTATTACAACCATATTAGAGCATATGTACATGTATGTATAGTATCTAGTAATTAGTTATTTTTCCTTTTCTTTTATTTTTGTTTCTTTTAGGATTCTTAGATTGGCCAATAGAGCCATTAAACCCGTCGTAACGAGTCACACCAAATGACTTGGGTTATTTCGACAATCTCGGACCGAACTTGTTCTTCCAATTGACGAACGATCATTTTTGTCCGTCAAAAAATGGTGTTAGAAGGAGGGAATGAACACGATTGATGGCATGTGGAGGTCGCAAGACTCCTCCCCCACACACTCGATCCCCTATAGTAACAAGAAATCATTCTAAAAACAACGTTACTTCTCAAACAACAACTACCTCAAATTAAAATCCACAAATTATCATTGAGCCAATAAAACAAAAATCTCAAGTGTCTGACGTACAAGAAATTGTTTTTCAGTCACTTCTAAGGACACATGGTGCTTTGGCCCATATCAGACAACCTGGTCGACCACTGAATCAACCTCTATATTTATCCGATATCAAAGAGAAACTTGAAGGTATTATTTTTCTCCTGAACCCCACAAATCCAGATCACGTCCCCGCTCCTGTAGTCGGAGGATCCGGTATCCCACCTTCACCACCTCATTCATCTCCTTCCTCTTCAAGAGAGGAGTCATCTGATGAAGGGAATTATACGTCTGAACCATCTCATCCTTCGACACCACCTACGCCCATGGAAAATCAAAACAATCCCGCCATACCTTGTCTCGATCAACATGTTGTAGTCATACCTTGACCCCAACATTCTTTGCCTAAACACCCAGAGAAATGGCTACCTAAATTCGATCCAGACTCTAAGCAACTCGCCGAGGATCACATAAAGAAATTCATGGTAGCCATTAGAATCCAAAGCATAGAACATGAAGATGTAGTATCTAGGATCTTTCCTTATACATTTGAGGGCAATGTCTCTACATGGTATTTTCCCCAACAACCCCACACCATTCTATCTTGGGACAAAATCGAGTCTTGTTTCCTTGAGAAGTTCGGATATGATAAGTCTCCCGAAGTCTTAGTCATGGAACTCTCCATCTTAAAGATGAACCTTAAGGAAAAAATAAAAGATTCTAACTAGAGGTTCCTCACATTAAAAATTCATATCTTCGTTGATTCAATGCCCACTAAAAATCTCATTGTCGCATATTACATGAAAGCCTTACACCAGAATGTAGAAATTTGGGTTAAATGGTCTAAGAAGGCAATGTTACTGAAATCCTTTGAGGAGGCAAGCCAAATCGAAAAATATATTTTAATCCTAAAAGATAATCTTAGTAACGAGGCAGAGATTACCCCATCTTCTAAGAAGAAAATAGAAATTCTTCCTAGACCTCCCCAGACCAAAACTCAATCAGAGAGCTCAGATTTGGAAAGTTTACAAAAGGTTGTCCAGAAATTATCAAATCAAGTCGCAGAATTAAGGAGATCATATGAATAATCATATTCAAGAAAAGGGAGTTACAAACCCCCTTTTATAAAACCTTTTCCCTCAAACCAATCAAATCCAAACTCCGAAGGCCTGAATCTCGAAAGATTACAATACGCTATATAGACAATCTTTGAAGCACATGATAATTTAGTTCCCCCTGATAATTCTGAAGATGTGGTTGAAGAAGACACAATTGAAGAAGAGGAGTTGTCTCCCAATAGCTTCGGGCATTTTTTCGACAATATCTTTCAAGCTAATTTTGAAACTGTCCATCCTTACAATACCAGAAGTAAAACTCAGAATAAACCCTCTTATGAAACAGGAACTAATGTGCCTTAGAAACAATTTAAATAGACTGAAAAAAAACAGAATTCAACAACCCCGAGTTTATAATATTCTTTGATTGAAGATCTAAAGAAACTTAGAGCTAATATTTCAGTTTATGAATTGTTGAAATTTCCTTTTCTTCTGCAGAAAATGCTTTAGAACATTGCAAAAAAAAACAAAAACAATAATTTGAACAATAAGAAAATTGCAGAAATTAGCCCCAAAACACCTCAAAAGGTCCCTACTAAAACAACACTGGAATCCTCAGATAAAAGAGACCTTACTGTAAAAAATGTATCAAATGTAGATAAAGTAATTTAAGGGACAATGACTAAAAACCAGCAAAGTTCTACTGTTAATACTCGCAAAAATGTCCCACCTTTTTTATTGACTTTTTAAATATTCAATAGAAATGTACATAAATGCATGGTGGATTCTAGCGCATCATGAAATACGATGCCTTGTTCTATCTACCAAAAAAACAATGTTGAAGTTCATCCTTCTAGTATGAATATTATTCAGCTCGATTGGACCAATGTTAAGGTAATAGGTGAATTAAAAAATGTCCTTCTTAGGCTATCCTCTAATCCTAAGGTTCACCAGATTATTGATATCATTGTTGTTGACATCCCTGAAGTATATGGTTTATTTTTAAGCAGGGATTGGTATGAAAAATTGCATGGATACTTTGCGACACACTGGTCCCATTTGTGGCTTCCAGAGAATGGGAAGCCTAACTATGACATCCCCAAAAACTAAAATATTTTTGAAATTTAAATTTGCTGGAAATTTATTTTCGTTTTTAGTAAATTCGAATTTGGATTTTTTTTCAATTTTTGGCAATTCTGAAATTCGAATTTGATATTTGTAATTAATTATTTTGACAGTTGGGCAGAGATCTATTTGGACTCATCTAACTATTTGACTATAACACTTGTATAAAAAAAAAAAAAATTTCATTAATTGCAGGAGGAAAAATGCAACAACCATGTTAAAATCAGATGACCATGACTCCATGAGTGGTGAACATGTTGGAACTACCTCTAGGATAATTATTACAAGTGTTAAATTTGAGATTTGGCCATTGGCAGGCCCTGAAAATCAATGATTTAGAAAGCTGGGAAAATCCTCCAAAGGAGTGTTTTAGGATTAATCCGTAAGTGCGGACACGAACCGATCTCCCTAGATCCACCTGGATCTAGAACAAAACAGGACAGAACATGATGCTTTCCTTAAGTTTTAGATATTGAATTTACTAACTAAAGAGAGATGAGTGACATACCGTTTAAATTTCGCTTCCTCTCACCAGCGCCATCCTAGCTCCGTTCCACCACTCATACAAGACTGATCCTGCAAAAGAACGCAACCAACCAAAGTGATGGTAATAGCATAAACTCAATATAAACCTATGTATGTGATCAAGGAATCATACAATAAAACACAACAAGCTTTATAGGAAAGAATCCTATTACTGTATCATATTAAATGTGAAAGAGAGATTACAACCGTTGCCTTGATGTCGTAAGGTCCCTTCCAACTGTCCTTCGTTCCCCATACACTTTCACTCCAAGAATTATGAGAGAATAGATCTGATAGCTACTCACAATCTATCTTGACAAAGAAAATCTTAAAGCCACTCTAACCAAGCCAAAGCTAACAAGCTCAATAATCAACAAAGCTAACCCAAGCTCAAGCTAATGAAAAGATAACTTTCTCCATGAGAATTCCTCTCCTTTTATAAGTTGAAGAGGATAAGGTGAAGAGGTTAGGATGATCCCACTAAATCATGAAAGCGAGTAAGATCCAAACCATTCGGATGCCACCTCACCATAGAAGCTTCTCCTTCTAGAAGATTCGAGAAAACGCTCATTTTTCCCATGTGCTGGAATTATCGCACCCTAGCTATAGAGCAACCTATGAACACCTCTCACCCTGACTATAGTGCAACCTGTGAGAATGGGTCATTCTCGCACCCTTCCTATATAGCAACCTGTGAACTTCCCTTTTTATAAGGTTTTTACATAGGAAAAAGCAATTTCTTTTCTCAGGAGAAGTTGTTCTCCCTTCTATCTTTAGGAACTCGGTCCACTGACCCCTCTGAAGGAAACAGATAGGTTTACATCATTAATGATCATAGGGATGACGAAAATAATGTGTAACAAGGAGGGAAAAAGACCTAGGAAAAAATTGTTTAATAGCGTATGCAAGGAGGCAGGACACTACCAAGTATGTAGATACCAATGCAGTTAGTATTGCGTATAGACTATTCAATGAATGAAGACCCACATAGAAATTTGTTTTCATAATAATTAATAAATGACTAAGGGCCCAGTATTTCGGGGCTTCGCGATTTGAGACTTCGCGACTCTGGAGGCAACGTTTCTAAGCCTTTTGAACTCCCAGGTCCCAAAATGACGAAAAGGGGCGTAACAGGTTTGGCTCTTCCTTTAGCCTCCGCCCATGCAACCAAGCCCTATGACCAAGCCCTATGAACTGGGGCTCTCTCCTCAGAGCACGTCGCAATTTCGGGGTTTGTAAGGTTGTGATGTAAATCCAACCTTTCCTCCTTCTAATCCCCGAAGTCCGAAACTTCCCATCCATTTTTCCCAAAAATGAAATGAAAGAATTTTTTCCCCTCGAGAGATCAATGGTCCCGATTCTTTCGGGATTTCATGAACCAGGAGTTCGCGATGCAACATCTCCCAAACCCCCTTGCTGCTCCAAAAAACCGAACTCCGAAATAGTAAAATTCAAAGCGAGATATCAACAACTCTTGTTGCTTCTCATCCAACGGTCGTTACTCCTCCTGAGCTTCTAAACGCTAAAGGAAGACCAGTTTTAACTTCCACACAGATCTATGAGATCCAACGGTCCACGGGATTTTAGTACCTTTCCCCGAAGAAATTTCACCATTCGTTCTTCTAAGGATATCTAGCCAAAATGATTTGGCGTTCTTCCACCGGATCTTGACCCCTGCGAGATGATTTCGATCCCCACCTCCCTTTTAACACTTCAAGGTGCTATCCCTTTATCTCTCTAAACAATAAAGGTTCCTTCAACCTAAGTTTAGATATCACCTATATACATTTGAGTATGCTGGAGTGGTTTGGGAGTTAAGAGAAGTGATAGAATCATGGAAGGAATTTACCCACATAAGCTTTTTTGTTCGAATAGATTAGACTGGTGTAATAATATCCTTATGGACAGAAATGAAGTGTTCCTTCTCTTAAATTCTAAGCTTAAATGAAAATCAATTTATGTCATAGAAATAAAAAAAATTTAAGGTGAATTTGAGGTTCATTACATATGGTATCAGAGAAAAGGTTACAAAACTGGGTCTGAACAGGGCCACATTAATTGCTTAGTATATATTCTGATTTATGAAAAACTAATAAATCGTGTGGTTACAAACATAAATCTTTTCTGTTTTTTGTTGATTATGGCAGCTCAAGAAGGTGCATAAATCAGGATGAAAGAGAATCCGCAGCAAGGACCTCCTGGAGATCCAAGACATAATAGCGATGAAAGCTCACCCACAGAGGTGTTGGAAACAATGAGGAACCTTATTGTTGAACTACAGGTTTTCAAGGTCGACAATGAAAAATTGAAGAAGGCACAATAGGAACAACAAGAGATAAATGAAGTCCTGCTGCATAGTATAGTAACCAAGAAAATCCCAAAAGATTATAACCATGAGGAGGAGGTTAGCAAAAGGGCCTCCAAGAGTTATGGTTCCAAAACAGAAAAAGGATATAGCTCGTCTGAAGGGACACCTTCAACTAAAGAAAAAAATTTACCAGACCGAAAAAGAAAACAAACAGACCACCTTGAAGGTGAATTTAAAAATATTAAACCAGCTACCTTTGATGGAGAATCCAGGACAAGATAAGAAGTCGAGGCATGGTGGTTGGACATCAAAAAATACTTCGATATCTACAACTATTCTAGCAACATGAAGGTCAGAATGGCCATCTACAATCTGAAGGGGAAGGCCAACATTTGGTGTCAGGACCTGAAATTGGCCAAGGACCTAAAGGAGAAACAATTGGATGGTCCAACTTTAAGAAGTATTTCAATAAACAATATATTTCTAAAAGCTATTATGAAAGGAAGATGAAAGAATTTTACGAGTTACGACTCAGACAGATGACGATGGAGGACCTTATAAATAAATTTCTGGAACTACTAAGGTTTGTACCATATATCCAGGAGGATAAGGTAAAAATATAGTGATTCTTAAGATGTTTACCACAGGCCTACTGGGAGAGAATTGAGTTTGACAGCCCCAAATCCTTGAGTGAGGTATTCAAGAAATCACAAATGTGCTATGACCAATATAAATAGAAGGTAGAGTTTCCCAATACCTGGAAGGATAATAAGCAAGATGGAATGAACTAGAAGAAGAAGGGATACCAGTCGGCTCCTTATCATAATGCAACAAAAGGTTTCCCAAGGAAGGATTTTCACTCCAATCATCTGAATACACAAGGTAGCGGTAAACTGGTGAACCTGGGAATACAGAAGTTTGGGGACAACTCCTGTGAGCCATTAAAGTGTTGGGAGTGTGGAGAGCCTCATCTAAGGAGGAAATATGCATGTTTAATTGTGGCAAACAAAATTGTTGTTCACAATTTGTAGGAAGCCTCGATAGTGGAAGACATGGGTAGAAGTATGCATCAGATAAATGCAGCCATAGATGGTCGAGAAGCTGACCACCATTCCTCAGTGGTAGAAATCGAAGTTAAAATCAATGACACTCGAATCTCTGTTTTAGTTGACCCTAAATCTATGTTAAGTTATATTACTCCTGATGTAGTAGAGTCAAATAAACTTAAGAAAATGAAGCATGGAAAATCATGGCTTGTACAACTAGAAATAGGTACTAAAATAAAATAAGTTCACTTTATTTTTTATCTTGAGTTCATCTTAGATGGTCAAAAGATAAGGACCAATCTGAACATCCTACCCCTAGGATATTATGATATAATTATCAGGATGGATTGGTTGGAACAACACAAAGAAGTACTAGACTACTATACAAATATACTTAGCTATAAAGATAATTTTGGCACTGTTAGAAGAACCCAAGGCATACCAAAACCTATTTCAGTCAGACAAGTTTCAGCGATGCAACTCAAGAAATGTATTAGAAAGGGATTTGAAGTTTACGCCATCCAAGTGACGAATCTATTAGAAAAAGAAGATAAGCCCAAGTTAGAAGACTTTGTTGTCCTACATGAATTCAGAGATATGTTTGTTGATGAGATGCCAGAATTACATCCTAGAAGAGAAATAGATTTCTCCATAGACTTACTACCCGGATCAGCCCCTATCTCAAAATCACCCTACCGAATGAGTCTACCAGAACTGGCAGGATTAAAAATACAATTACAGGAATTGTTGGACAAAGAGTATATTAGACCGAGTGTCTCTCCATGGGGAGCACCAGTCCTCTTTGTGAAAAACAAAGACGGTACTCTAAGACTATGTATCAATTATAGACAACTGAACAAAATGACCATTAAGAACAAATACCCTTTACCAAGGATAAATGATCTATTCGATCAAGTTGGTGGGGCCAATATCTTTTCAAAATTGGATTTACGATTCAGTTATCATCAAGTTAGGATAAATTACCAGGACATAAACAAAAAAACTTTTCGAACAAGATACAAACACTATGAGTTTGTAGTCATACATTTCAGACTCACTAACGCATCAGCCACATTTATGTGCTTAATGAATAGCATTTTCAGTACGTACTTAGACAAGTTCATAGTAGTATTTATTGACGATATTATGGTCTATTCAAAAATGGAGGAAGAACATGATGAACACTTAAGGATAGTTCTGAAAACGTTGAGGAAACACAAACTATATGAAAAATTCAACAAGTGTGACTTTTATCAAAGGGAAATATAATATTTAGGACATGTCATTTCCTCGGAAGGTATTTTTCGTGGACCCAGAAAAGATAAAAACCATTATGGAATGGCCAGTATCTAAGGATGTGGTAGATATCTGGTCATTCATGGGAATCACTGGATATTATCACAAAATTATAAAAGGGTTTTCCAAGATAGCCTACCCCATCACTTCATTACAAAAGAAAGGGACCAAGTTTAACTGGTCGCAAAAGTGTCAAGACATTTTTAACAAGCTGAAAGAATTATTGACATCGATGCCCATTTTGAAGGTAGCAGACCCAGATAAAGACTTCACTGTATGTGTTGATGCAAGTAGAGAGGGACTAGGTGGTGTTCTAACTGAGGAAGGGCATGTAATTTGTTATGAGTCCCAGAAATTAAAAAAACATGACTGAAATTATATCATGCATGACTTAGAATTAGCAGTAGTAATGCATGCCTTAAAAATGTGGCAACACTATATAATGCGCAAAAAAATCTTACTATTGACGAATAATAGCGGGATGAAATATTTGTTTAACCAACTAGACCTTAATGCAAGACAAGCAAGGTGGATATCCTTCTTGAGAGAATTCAACTTCAAGGTCAGACATATCAAGGGTAAGGAAAATAAAGTAGCAGACTCTCTAAGAAGAAGAGTCCATGGGTTATTTGAGATAAATATCAGCAGGGAAGAAAGTGATCTGGAACAAAGAATAAGGAAAATAGGTATTAAAAATAGAAATTACACTAAGATGATGGTAGAATTTCAAAATAGTATCACAAACTTAGATAAACCAGATATAAGTATTGAAAAGAAGGGACTATTAATATTTAAAAACAGACTTTACATACTAGTTTCAACAGAGTTAAAATTAACTGTTTTCGATGAAGTGCATAAGAAACCATATTCTGGCCATCCAGGTTACCAGAAAACAATACCATCACTTAGAAAACTATTTTGCTGGCCTAATATGAAGGGAGAAATAGTAGAGTACTTGTCTAGGTGCCAAGATTGTCAGCAGGTTAAGGCCCAACAACAGCATCCAACCATCCTATTACAACCATTACCAGTACCAAAATGGAAATGGGAGACCATATTGCTGGACTTTATAACAGGTTTACCTAAAACTCAGAAACAAAATGATTTTATCACGGTTGTAATCGATAAACTCAGTAAGTCTGCACACTTTATTCCTGTAAAGTCTACTTTTAAAGATATGAACATTGTTGAAATATTCATGAAAGAAAGTTTTAGATAGCATGGTATTCCTAAAATTGTGATTTCAGATAAAGATGTAAAATTCACATCCACTTTTTGGAAGGAATTGTTTGCAGGGATAAATACTAACTTGAATTTTAGTATGAGTTATGATCCACAAACGGATGGACAGACTGAAAGGAAAAACCAAATCATCAAGGATATACTCCGCATGTATGTAAGAACAAAACCGAACAAGTGGGAAGACTACCTACACTTGGTAGAATTTTCATATAACAATGGCTACCAAACTTTGGCTAAATTGAGCCCTTTCGAAATACTGTATGGAAGAAAATGTATGACTCCAATTAGCTAGGATAACCTGAATGACAGGCTCATGGTTGGACCAGAGATGCTCCAAGAAATGGAGAACATCATAAGGAAGGTACAACAGAACTTGAAAGAAGCACATGAGAGATAGAAAAGCTATGCAGATCAAAAAAGAAGACACTTGGAATTTCAAGTGGGATACCATGTTTACTTGAAGGTTAAAGCCTGAAAAAACTCGTTGAAGTTAGGGAACTGTGACGATATGGCACCCAGGTTTTGTGGGCCCTTCAAGATACTAGCTCGAATTGGACCCATATCATATCAACTTGCACTCCCAGCTAATCTAAGAATTCATAACGTATTTCACGTTTCTTTGTTGAAAAAGTATATTCATGACCCTACTCATATGATTGATTAGAACTTGGTGCAGGTGGAACCCGAAGGCGAGTTCTAGGTGGAACCCCTATGCATTCTGTACCGGAGAGAAATAACACTTCGGAACAGAGCCGTCGCTCAGGTAAAGGTGCAATGGAAGCACTTTAGTCTTGAGGAGGCCACTTGGGAATTGGAGGGATATTTGTGGAAATATCATCCAATCATGTTCCAGGAAAGGAACGAACACTAAGGACAATGTTTTACTAAAGGGGGAAAGGATGTGATATCCCAAAAAAATAAAATATTTTTTAAATTTAAATTTGTTGGAAATTTATTTACGTTTTTAGTAAATTCAAATTTGGAAATTTCTTGCCATTTTTGGCAATTCAAAAATTTGAATTTGATATTTGTAATTAATTATTGTGACTATTGGGAAGAGATCTGTTTGGACTCAACTAACTATTTGACTATGAAACTTGTATAAAAACAGAAGATTTATATTAATTGCAGGAGGACAAATGGAACAGCCATGTTAAAATCAGTTGACCATGACTCCATGATTGGGGAACATGTTGGAACTACCTCTGGGATGATTGTTACAAGTTGAAAATCAGATATTTGACCATTGTAAGCCCCTGAAAAATCAAGGATTTAGAAATATGCGAAAATCCCCCAAAGGAGGGAAAAAGACCAGGGAAAAAATTGTTAAATAACATATGAAAGGAGGCAGGACGCTGCCAAGTATGTTGGAAAAGAGTCTACAAACTTTCCTTCCTGTTATGAGAACTGTTGAGTAAGTGTGAGGCACAAGGATAACTGTTGGAATTGCAGGACATTGCTGAGGAGAAGTTTCCAAGTTCGCCCTCATGGATTCATGGTCAGGCTAGGGGGTGAATCAAGCAAGTGGTTTTGGATGCCCTATTATACAGTTGGGAGGAATGTGGTTGTTCCCTTTGTCTTTCCACGAACTGTTCCAGATATGTAAACCTTTCCTTCTTTGAATGAATGATCATATCTATTTGCTGTAATGTATCTAACTGTACTAAGCTGAGATGGATTTCATAGATGATATATGTTCATTGTATGAAGTTTTATCATCAAGTATTAAATTATGGGATTGCCTCTCTTGAATTAAAAACCTCAGATAGAGTTATCCATGTGCAAGTGAATTTGATAGTATAAATTCTTCTGTAGGCAAAAGTTACATTTTTGTAATCACAGTATCAGACAGATCTATCTATGAGTAATTGGATTGAGTAGGTCTGTCCTTATATTCGTGTAGACTCATGTATATAT
>ML792664.1:23210-37853 GCA_009831015.1 Picea engelmannii | reverse complement strand
AGTGACTCAAAATCCTTAGATTTAACTATAAACAAGGATTATCCATATGTTGTTTGAAGAAAAGGGAACCACACATTTTTAGATGGTAGAATAGGTATGAGAACTAGTTGTATATTACAAGATTCCAGTGACTCAAAATCCTTAGATTTAACTATAAACAAGGATGATCCATGGTTATTCTTTGATGGTTCTAGTGAAGGTAATTAGGTTAAATCTAGTAGTGTTGGGTGTGTTTGTGTTCACATATTGCAAAGTAATTTAATTAGGATGAAGGTAGACCTTGAGTTTGGTTCTAATAATTATGCTGAAACTTAATATTGTTGCTCAAATTTGTAGTGGAAAAACTTTAAGTCCATTTATATATTTGGAGATTCAAGCTCGGTGATTTGGTGGATGAAAGAAATTCGCTAGTTACTAAAAAATCATTTAAAAAAATATATAGGTGAGAAAGTCAAACTGATAACTAGCAGTTTCCAAATTTCTTTCATCCATATGTACATAGAATATAACCTCAAGATAGAAAAACTTTCTATAGAAGGAAATTTGGTGGCCAAGGACAAGGTACTAATTGATGAAATCCATGAAAGGGTTTCATGACGTTTTAGGAATGTGTTTTTATGAAGCAACACTTTATTCCTCCTTTTTATGGATGAAGTGTAGATTTTCAAAGATTAATATTTTTATGTTTATTTTTTTTAATTAGCAATATAGACAATATTTAGGACATGAATTATTGTATTCTAACAATATTCTCAAACTCCATGGGTCCTTTTCTTTATTATTTATTTCAAGGAGATGGTTAAACTTTATGGGTCATTTTCAAGGAGATGGTTCTTATCGATATGTACATTGGTCAATGTTAAAGGCCCCTTTTTTGTCGGGGGCTTTGTGATTGTTTTATTCTTAGATATTTTTTTAATGTTACAAGAAAGATAAATAAAACATATTTTTCCCATGGAGTTTTTCTTGTATGTGCAATAGGACATTTAGGGCATGATTTATTTTCTTCCGAAATATAAATGACATATTTTTCTTTGGAAAAAAGTACATGAAATGATCTCTACAATAACCATATCACGAGGAATATAAATAACTTTATGAAGCTTATGAAAGTAAATTGCTTGATCAATGTAAAATAACAAATTCATTATTAGTGGACTTTATATTGCATGCACCAAGTAGTCCTAAACCCTAACTTATTTTCCACATTGTAAATTTAGTATGCAAGTATCCAAATGACTAATATATTTCATAAATTATTGCAATTTAATGATAATTATGAATAATTCTCATATTGGGGAATTTATAGTGCTAACATTGTTCATATTGGGTCATTTTTAGAACTAACCTTATTGATAGAGTTGAACTTGATCACCTAGAGAACACATATAGATAGTTCTAGTAAATATGGATTCATCTAAATTACTGTAACAATCAAGCTCTTCACACACTAACTAAAAAATCCAAAACTAATAACTCAATCAGTAGGAAATATATTATGAGCAATAACACACCATGAAAAGAATACTCAATTAATTACCAAACTCATTCATCTAACCAGGAAACAACAATTTAATCTACAAAAACGCCAATGAATGAATCTCTCAAAGAACAATGATTAATTAACCTATTTGAAAGGAACAATGATCTATTGAGATTTAAGAAGGAACAACAAATGAAAGGAACAACAAATGCAAACTTAACGAAAGGAATAGAAAATGAAAACTTAATGAAAAGAATCAACAAGCGATAAATTGACAACAATCAGTAATGGAACAACAATCGATAATTTCCAAATAGAACATCTACTCTATCCAAATGCAATGGCATAATCAATTCATAATAGAAACGACACAGTAATGAATCTATTCTAATTGTTGAAGCAAATATCAATCCACAAAATTAACACACAATCGATAAAAATACAGATAAGACAGTATCTCTTGTCGAATGGGCCCATTGTCTTCAGAAGATACTGTTATGAAAAACTCAGTACGTGGAAATGGTCAAAACGCTTGAAAATTCCATTAATTCAATAATTTATAAGTCATTTACAAATGGGTTGTTGTACATAGTATCAACAATTAGGAGATCGTAATTTTGGTACCCTCTCTCTATCATTTACTCTTCTTTATATATTACAATAATACGAATGAATTAAGATATCCCGAGGATAGAGAGATCCTCAGGATTGCTTTTACTATTTATGAGGATTTCAAGATAAAACCCAATATTTCTTGAACCTTTTTGTGCCTGATTTCTTTAATCTTCAATAGTCTGTGCATCTTCATGATCTTATTAATTATCCTTGATTAACAAAAATTGTCCATTTTTGCATAGAATCAAAGCAATTCAAACCCAAAGTTTAGAAAATATCTAATATTATTTAATATTATTTTCAAAAGATTTTTAATTGTTTTCTTCCCTAATTAATTCAAACTAATATAAAAGTCAGAAAATAATATATCATAAGACAAAGTAACAAGGAGAATATTTATACCTTTCTCTAACCCAAACATAACCCCCAGTTTACCTGTTTGCATGTCCTCATGGAACAAGAGAGTTCATATGCAAGGCAATGAAATTGTACGGTGGAGAGGTCTCTTCTCTAGACCTCTGGAAACCATGCTTACCTTTAAGTTCTTCAAAACAAACTTCTTCCTTTTTATTACGGAGTTCATAAACACTCTGATAACGCTCTAGAGGATACCAAATAATGGGGGGACTATACCTGCATCCAATCCAGGAAGGCCCTGCTTCCATGATCATATTAGCATACCTTTCTAATCCGAGAGCAGCTACTTGAAAATTCCTAAAACCAAATGGTTCCCTGTTCTTGATTTCATTTGAGGAGACACTCCATCTTAATATGGTAGTAGAAAGGGATTGATCTCTAATTTCTCCAAAGTGCTACAACCCTGAATATACAACATGTCTATGGATGGGAGCTAAATATTCCACAACCTTTTCCCTATTCATAAATGCTCTATGTTGCATAATGGTGTGAAAGGGTTTAGAAGGTTCTCCTCTGACCCATAGGTCTAACCCATTTTCTCTTTTCATAAATACCTTATGTGCCTTGGCCCATCTCATTTGATTTTTGGAAAAATATAAAAAAGGCCTGAAACTAGATATCCCTAGTGAATGGATTGGGGTTCTCATCTTTGTTTTCTTCTAGAATGAAATTATGAAGATATAATTCACACAAAAAGTATTTTACTACATCCTCTTGTTCTTTGAAACATGAAACAAAATCAGATATAGTGGCTAACTCAAAAGGTGTTCCTTCCCTATGGATTTCATTTTTAATAGAAGATATTGTTCCAATAAAAATAGGGCATAATTATTAGTAGGGGCCCTGCAAGCTAATATATTAGAATAAATAGAGAAAATACTTTTTATTTTCTCCAAATCTCCATCAAGCTGACATTGCACCTTCTCCACCTTTTCTTTTGCTTTGTTGACATCAACAAAGGTCTCATATTTAGTTGCTAACATTGCTCAGAGTTGTTTGACAATTTTTTGATGCTCTGTTACTGTCACCATTTCATTTTGGCATTGGGTTACGGTTTGTTGGGATTGTTCCAATTCTTCTTCTAATCTTCTGATAGTGGCATCTTGTTCAGAGGGATGAAGCACCTCTTCAGTCTGAACAACCTTTTCTACTGTAACTGGAGCATCTGTTTGAGTTTCTATTTCACTTGATTCCAAGGGGGCATGAAAATTTGTTTGTGTTTCAATAGACTTAGTATGAATTTCCCTTCTAGGAGGTGGATTTACTCCCTGTATTCTAACTCTCCTAGATTTCTTCTTCATGTAGGATTTGTCAGACTGTTCCAGATGCTTCTTAAGTTGTCTAATTGTTTCCTTTAATCTTCAAACTTTTTTTTAATACCTTTATTTTCTTGACCTTCCTCCTCAATGCCTTATTCTCATGTTCCAGTTTTCTAATTCATTTTTTTCCTTCTCCTAATGTTTATTTATTTCCAAGGGGAATTTAAAGGTCTTCACAATCTTGATCAATTGGAAATTCATTCCCTATATACTCTTGGCATTCTTGTTGCTCTAAAGGATCGGTCTCCCTAAATTGAGGCTCTGGCTAGTCGACTACATTAGGAGATTCCCTCATAGGGGAGGATGGCATCTCTATATCAGGATTAACAAAGACAGATGTATATTTAGTAAGAGACATTCACAAATTTCCTAACACTTGAGTCATCTCCTCTTCATATATTCCAAAGAAATCATCTTGCTTCCCTATAGGGTTTTCATGTGATGGCTCTTCTGTTTTCACATTCTCCTGAGTGCTTTTAGGTTGTCTTATCTTTCTACCCTTTATTCTTTTAACAGAGGGGGTTTTAGGAACATAAGTTGTTCTTTTTATTTTCCTTTTTGATGTTTGTTCTTCCATACTCTGAGTTTATTCTTTTGAATACTCATCTGCCAGCTGAATAAGTTCTATTTCAATTTCAGGCTAGGTGGCTGGTATTTTTGTTTGAGCACTATCTCCCTCTGGTTGGACTACCTCAATTTCTTGTGGAGGAATTTCAAGGTGGATTTCTGACTGGGGAACTTTTCTTTGCTCGATTTGCAAGGGTTTATCATGTTGAATTAGGCCCCCCCACATTATTTGTGCATTATTTAAGGCCATGAATTCTATTAATTTTACTATCCCATGATGACTAATTACGTTACCATGTTCTTTAGCTTTTTGATTTCTTCCAACGACCTCATGCAAAATGTTATTTAAAAAAAAAGGAAGATTTACTACTAACTGTTGTTTTAACATTGTCAATAGCTTGAGGTGGTGATGTCTCACCACATCATATCGCCCATTGCATGCAATGTATATTTTCAATACGCCTTCTATTTCCCTCTAAGGTTCACTAAGAGAAGTGGGGTTGAGGTCTTTTCCTTTTTTGTGAAATTCCTCCCCTAGTTCTGCAAAGGATTCCATAGCTTCCTGGAGTGTTGTGTATTTACCCGTCCATTTTGTTCCTTCATTTGGAAAAGTTGTAATCTCGGTTATGATGGCGTTAGTGAATGGTATTTGTATGCCCCAAAGTATTGATCTTTACTCCTGTAGATTTTGGAAGAATGCTAGCACAACATTTGTATGAAATCCCTACAATCTGTTAAAATATTGTGTCCACCTTAAACGGTGTAGAATTTCCCTAGCTTGATCTGTAACTCGCAGCAGTGTAGGCTCACGAAGAATAATTTGGCCACCCATATTTCCTGCAAGAAATCGGCACAACTATCGTTCCCACTTGTGAAACTTGTTAGACCAGCTTATAAAATAAAGTTACTAGAAATGGTAAAAATTACATAACAACGATGGT
This sequence comes from Picea engelmannii, assembly GCA_009831015.1. Lineage (NCBI taxonomy): Eukaryota > Viridiplantae > Streptophyta > Pinopsida > Pinales > Pinaceae > Picea > Picea engelmannii. Next base: position 32,511 of record ML792664.1, on the reverse strand, counting down.
ATATAAAAATTACGTAATTTCTCATTATTTGTATTCATTATGGCTTATTGATAATCGTGCAAAATGTCCACCCCCCAATGAGTGAAAATTCGACCTCGACCGATCATATGTGTGAACGCATTAATGACGACCAATCAAGTGATGGATTAATTATTACACTGTCGCCACTGGGTAGAACAATCATTAATAATTTCCAAAGAAACTTAATATTAATAATGGAAAAAAATGATAATGACATATTTTGTGGAAAGTGCACGCCCAAATACCAATATCCTAAGTGTTAAGGAAGAAATTGTGAATATTCCTAATATGTCGAAGTTTATAGATATGCCACTTGTCATAATTTTGTTATCCTCCCTTGTTTTGAATATAGAAAGAATGATAGCCTCTTCTTAAAGAAAGGAAATAAATAAGAACAATAGAAACTTGGAAAATTAATATAAACTTCAATACCACAGGAAGAGCCACTACTGCCAGCAGACGTTCATAGCCTTGACATGGTTTCCATTTAACCCATAGATGAGCTAGTATCCTTAGTAAATAATTTGAATAGTCTTTTCCCAAAAAGGCCAATATCCTGGTTTGGTAGCCAAATAAAAACAATGACACTCACTAGATCATAACAAACTGAACAAGTCGGCTCGTGATGAGACCTCTTGTCCTTTGACCCTAAATGCCAAAGGCCATTCCCCTGGTGTGGTAGCCATAGTGGGAATTCCACTTATGTTAATCTCTTATGATCGTGGTAGGTTGGCTCACGATGATACCCCTTATCCTTTTTGAGAGAAGGTTTTCTCTTTTCTTTCATTATTATTATTATATTTATTATATATATATTTATATATATATATATATATAGGATTTTTTTATTGTATTTTTATTAAGGGAGGCTCATCTACTTCTTAAGAGTTTGGGATGGCATAAGAAGTGTAAGAATTCAAAGTAAAAATGTTCCTTAGACTCCTTATTATGATGTGAAGGAAAATTATCATTCAAGTATATGTATATATATAGGGAAAATAAACTAATTATGGTGGTTATGGATCATGAATGATATTAAGATAATTCAAAAGAATCAATCCATAAACAATTATATAAGGTATGCTAAATATTCCCCAAAAATAAAATAATAAATTGTTTCCATGATAATTCGAAGTGATGCCTTTGAAAATTAGTTATTGAAGTTCATACCCAAAGGAATAGATAAACATATAAGGATTATTCATAAAAAACATGTGTTGTTGGCGGAAACAAAAATTGTTTCTTTCAAGTGAAAGGAACAACAACAGGAAAAACTGCAAAGGGAACAACAATCGCAACAAGGGGAATGACAGTTGTTATGTTCAACATTACCCACAAAGGGAACAATAATCACAACAAAGGGAACAAAAGTTGTTAAGTTCGACATTACCCACAAAGGGAACAAGAATCACAACCAAGGGAATGACAACTGTTACTTTTAGGAAGATGATGATGATATTCAAATTGAACCATATAATTAATTAACTAGATACCTCCCACATGAAGAAATTTTGTTCCAGTGAATCTAGGATTGATTAGTCATCAACTAAATTCATTTCATAATTTTATGGTAGGTTCATTCAATGATCAGGGTGGGGGTAAGAAATATCAAATGTCTTATGGTGTCATGCATTCATTTCTATTTTCTACAATCACAACCGCACATATTTTTAGTGCAGTCATCCGACTTTTGCCACGAAACATGACATATTCATCTCCTGTATAAAAACAAGGTTTATATTTGATGGATTTTTCAAAGTCCAACAAGAGCAATTTGGAGTTTGAATTTGAAAGATATGTAACAGTTATAAATGAAGAACATAAAAGAGTGCTAATTATATTCTCATTACAGTCATATTTTACACCCTTTATAGTCTTTGTTCTCCAAATCTCTTTATAGTGACTTCCCTAGAAAGTAAAAACTCAAAAACTGAATCAAATCTTCAAAGAAAAATATATACAGTATGTACAGTGCTGGAAAAACAACAATTTCATGGAGCTGAAGTTGTTGGGTTACCTTCCTAGCCAACAAAAATATGAACAATAGGATCATTACTTACTTCTTGGCAAAATGATTATTTTGAAAGAGGTTGATGGTAGATCCATAATCGATGTCCATTTACCATAAAAGGAGAACTAGACCCGTCGATGGTAACTAAAGTGACAGTGCCATTATCATGGAATTCCTTGATTTCATACGATCCCAACCACCTTGTTTGCAACTTTCTGGGGAAATCCTAAAATCTGGAATCACAAAGAAGCACCCAATCACCTTTCTGGATTGATTTCTTCTTGATATGCTTGTCGTGCCACCTATCTCTCTACTGCTGAATAAAAAGTGTGCACTAAAGGGAAAAAAATGTGCTTCATCTAACTCATTGAGTTCTTGTAAGCGCCGTGTGTGTGCTTCCGTAATATCCAGTCCAATTTCCTGGGCTATTTTAAGAGTCTTGATCTCAAATTCAATTGGAAATATTGGCTCTTTGCCAAAGAATAGGTGATAAGAATATTAGCCAATAGTGTTATGCCATGTTGTGCGATAGGCCCATAAGGCATTTGGAAGCTCGACTGCCCAATTTTGATGTTTTGATGAGACTATTTTTGTAAATATTTCCTCCAAGAATTTATTGGTACTTTCCACTTGTTCATTTTCCTAGGGGTGGTATGGGGAGGTAGCCCTATGTTTAATGTGATAATTGCCCAAAGTGGTCAAGATTTTATGTGCTGTAAATTGCAACCCTGCATCCGTGATTACTTCCCTGGGTAATCCATAGTGTAAAAATAGTTCAAAAATAAATTTAATGACTCCTTCCTCAGTTGTGTTTGACAAGGCTACTGCTTCTACCCACTTGGTCATATAGTCTATTGCAACTAGTATATAATCTTTTTGGTTTGATTTTGGGTTAAAGGGGCCAAAATTATTTAGTTCCCATCTCTCAAAAGGTTCCACCACCACTTGTGGTTGTAAGGGAATTTCATCATCCTGGCCTGGTCGGCCCATCCTCTAAAAGCTATCACAGGCCTGGACATACTTCTTCACATCTTTAAATATCAAGGGCCAATAATAACCCATATGCAAAACCTTATGCCCAGTCCTGCGGTATGAAAAGTGTCCTCCACAAGACTCATCATGACACGCCTTTAAGACATAATGAATTTCATCCTCTCTAATACATGTTTGGATCTGAAGATCAGACCCTGTGTGGAAAATATATCCACCAATCCAAGTGAACCATGCACTACGCTGAACAAGGATTATTTTAAGGATGGAAATTTATTTTAAAATTTAGAAACCTTGGTGAATCTTACTAATCCTTCATATGCCAACTATAAATGATTGGCGATAGTTTTGTAAAAATATTCAAATTTCAAAGGATTTCATATAGTTTTTATAAAATTTTGGAAATTTTTAAGGTAAAATAATTTTATCCTATAGAATTTGGGCGAATAGTTTTAAAAATAGTGAATCTTGTTTTTGGAAAAACCATGGAAAATTAGCCCATGAGAGAAATTTATCCCCTAAAATCATCCTCGACATTGAACAATTAATTTCCTTTCTCTTGATGACAGTTGCGATGGAAATTTTCCAACTGCTAGATATTTCACCACATCAGCGTGCCAAGGCGTCTTAATAGTCAAAATGAACAAATGTTCATCTGGAAATTGGTCTTCAACTATGAAAGAGTTCTCTGTCTTGGGTATACGAGACAAAAAATCTACAACAAGATTTTATCTTCCCTACCGATCCTTAATGCTGATGTTGAATTCCTGTAAAAACAACAACCACTGAGTAACCCATCCATTAGTAATTGGTTTGTTGGATAAATATCTAATGGCAGAGTGATCAGTATATAGAAACATTAGATATCCTGTTATGTAGTGTCAAAATTTATTAAGAGCATGTATAACAACTAAAAATTATTTTTCTGTTACTATGTAATTTAATTCGGCAGGGGTAAGATTTTTGCTAATAAAGTAAATAGCATAAGTTTTATTGTCTTCTTCCTGTCCAAGGATGACTCTTATAATGACATGCAATGTGTTTGAAGAGATGTGAAATGGTAAATTCCAATTTGGTCCTCTCAACACTGGTGTTGTTGAAATTAACCTTTTAAGATATGCAAATGCAACATCACACTTATCATACCAGTAAAATTCCACATTACTAGTTAAACCATGTAAAGGTCCAGCTATTCTTGAAACATTTCTATGAATCTACGATAATATCCTGCACAACCAAGGAAACTACGTACCTCAGTCTGTGTACGAGGTGTAGGAAATTTAAGGATTACCTCTATCTTTGTTGGGTCTACCTTGATTCCATCTACAAAAACATAGACTCCTAGTACCACACCTTCAGTCACCATCATATGAAATTTCTCATGACTTTAACATAGCCTAGTAGCAATGCATCGTTCCAGTACCTTCTCTAGACTGCTTAAAGCCTGATCAAAGTTAGTGCCATAAGGGGTAAAATCATGCATGTAAACTTTGAGTCCTTCATTAATTAGATAAAAAAATATGCTCAAAATATCTCTCTGAAATGTAGCTGGAGAATTACATAACCCAAAGGGAAATAATCGATATGTGAAGGTACCCCAAGGACATATAAATGTAGTTTTTTCATGGTCTTCTGGAGCAATCTGAATTTGATTATAACCACTAAAGCCATCTAGGAAAGAGAAAAATTGCTTCCGTGTTAAAGTATCAAGGAACTTATCTATAAAAGGTAGGGGAAAGCGGTCCTTTTGGGTAGCTTTATTGATTTCTCTATAGTCTACATAGATTCACCACTTACAATTCTTTTTTAGGGACGATTACCAGTGGGGAGACCCACTGGCTGTATGAAATAGAATATGGCAGGTTTGTTGAGCCATTTGACAAATACCAAGAACACCATCATGAAAAGAGTGAAATGCAACTCAAGGATAGTTTGAGTCAACAATATATGAAAGAACCTTTGAAGATTTTTAAGGAAGTTCTATCTCATGGGGAGAAAATACAGTCCAAGGAGGAGTCGGTAGAAACAAAGAGTATCCATTTTCCATCGATGTCAAAGGGGGAGAGAAGCATCAGGTGTGTGTTTCCATAAATTACAAAGGGGGAGAATGGTGAGACCAGTGTTGTCATTGATGTCAATGTGCATAGTCATAGTGCACAGTTGTGAAAGTGTGCAATTATAAAGGTAAGACACTAGGAAAAAATGAGACCAGTGTTGTCATTGATGTCAAAGTGCACAGTCATAGTGCATAGTTGTGAAAATGCGAAGTTATAAAGGTAAGAACCAGGAAGAGATCAAAGCATGCATTTGTGAGAAGATAATGTTTTCATTGATATCAATGGGAAAAGACAGAGTCCCTATATGAGACACAATATAGAAAAGAGAAGAGGATATACAGTTTAAAATGTAATGTACATGACCTACAGATAGTATAGTGCATAAGAAGTAGAAGTGTAACAGAATGAATTACACAGTTTTTTGATTGTGTGGTTTTTTATTGCACATATAGTATGGTGCACAAGCAGTAGAAGTGTGACAAAATGCAATGCAATGATGTGATAGTGTGACGGTGTGACAATGCGATGGTATGAAAGTGAGACAATGTGATAGTGTGACAATGTGAAAGTGTGACAGTGTGACAATTCCATAGTGTGATAGTGCGACAATGCGACAATGGACAATGTGACGGTGTGACAGTGTGTCTGTGAGATAATGCAATAATGAGAAGTATGTAACTAAGAAATATCGACAGTGTGGTATGAACTGTGTGGTATGTTCTGTGTAGGATGGACTGTGACGGAGTGGACTATGATGGAAATTTATATGTTTGATTTTGTCCATTTGATTTAGTCAAAGAGTGATCGATAACATAATTTTTTCCACAATGTAACCATCATATGTCCACATTCTTTATTTAGACGAAATTGTAATTGACAGGATCTTGATTTGGTCAAAGGTTGTCCACAATATAATTGAAATACTTTATTATAACTAAAAGGACTTTGATATGATAAAAAAATTTCCACATTTTAACTTTCACATGTCCACATACAAGAAGGTGGACTCGAGAAAAAATTATATAAGTATGGATGCACACTATTTGAAGTGTGAGTTGAGATGAGTGTGATGGTGTTGCGGTTCCGAGGTGATTTGAATGGAGATTGTTTTGTATATATATGCCTGTCAAAAATATGATATGGATCTATAGGTGTTCGTGTGTGAGAAAGGAAGAAAAAAGTGCTTTTCATACATTTTGTAAGTAGTTGATATGATTATGTGGTTATATATAGTGTGATGCCAAGGAGAGAATTATGAATAACAATGGTGAAGTGTTTGTTTGAAGAAACATGATCAATGTATAGGAAGTTGAACAAGTCCATGGATCAAAATGTAAGAGTGCATCATTTTTTGATCTGAGATCTATGGACAAGTGAGTGGATCCAAAATGTGAAAAATAGTGTACAAAGTGTGGATTGTTGGTTTGAAGTGCGATAGTGAAGAATCTTTAAGTGTGAAGAAGATCGAGTGTGAGGAGACAATCTAGTGTGTAGAAAAGTTGTAGATCCAGTGTAATGATGTGGGTAGTAAAGTGGCATATCCAGTAAAGAGGTAAGAAAGTGTGGTGCATGGTGTGTAGTGGTATTGAGTAAGAAGAAAGAAGTGTGGTGTGTAGCGGATCTAGTGAGAAGATAGCAGTGTGGTACACAACAGATCTAGTGAAAAGAGTGTAGTTTCAGGCCCAGCATGAAATACAGTAAGCAACATGTGGATCATGAACTATAGTGTGTAGCATATTTTTAAAGTATAGAGACAAAAGAGATATTATGTGATTGTATTAATGACACACTAAGGTGCAATGAAATGCAAAGTACTAATGATATTTTATATATCTAAGATTAGGGTGGTAAGTTCGTTCTAGGATGTCTGAGTTGGTACTCAACATTGAGAATTGGTGTCCTCAACCGGTTGGTTCCTATGCATTCGTTGAGTCGGTGCTCAGTCCAGGGAGTTTGCACTTCCTTCTAGGGGGTTGGAGCCTCCTTTCAATTGGGGCTAATAAATCTGGGGAGTGGGTTCTTCCTTCTAGTAGGTGCTTGTAAAATAGTGAGTTGGTGCTCACACAAAGAATTGGTGTTCTCATTGGAACAGGTTGGTGCCTGCATTATTAAAGAAGAAGAAAATATTTGTGGTTTTCTCCCTTTATGGGTTTCCATGTAAACACATACGTGCACTGTGTATTATTGTTATTCTTGTTATTGTGCACTTTGTTTTCATAATTACTTTAGTAGTTATACTTGTGCATTGAATCTTTTCTACTACAATTTCAACTTATTGTGCATTACTAATGGTCGATTAAATATAAAGTATGAGAAGCGTATTAAAAGAAAAAGTGGTTTATATATGTCAGTATTGATTCACCCCCGCTCTTATTATTGTGGTATATTCCAACAAAGACATTCATTGATCATATAAGAAATTTCAATAGGCCATCTTCATGCACTCTTATTGTAGTTCCAAAAAAATATTTTTTACTAATATTTAAGTTAAAACCTTATTTATATAAAAACATCATTAATTCCATTTTTCATCTCCAAAATGCTTACCCCACCACTTTTTTTCATCTCAAGTAAAAAATCAAGAATTTTGTGACCCTAGTACTTATCAGTATGATGGATCTCCAATGAGCCATGCAAATATCCCATTAAATGTCAATGATTGGCTTTGACTCGTGAGGTCCATTATTAGATCTCTTTTTTACTTTTATACAAGTGGCCCCTGCACTCCCATGTATTGATACTTTTGTACTTGAGCAGTCCCATTAACTTATTTGTGGTCATTTTTGGAACACGAATACAATTATCTTATCATCTTCTTAGTGGTCATATTTGGATGCTAACTTGAGAGAATATGAGCTTTGATTGTGGTTATGATTGGAAAAATTTCAATCTGAGAGAATTAGAACATGAAAAATGTCCCTCTCCTATCACTCAAATGAGTAAGCAAACTAAGGTTCCCAACAAGCATTAATATTTTTCAATTGAACCCAAGAGATTTGTCATTTTGTTTTAGAAAATTTCAAGGTGATGTTTCCCAAGTGTTTCTTTCCTATTTATAAAGGTGTTTCCCACCTTTCCACTGAAAATAGAGGGAAATGAACAACAAATGGAAAAGGGATAGAAGAAATAAGAATGCAAAAGTTTTGGAGCATAAATTCCAAATTTTCTGAAATTTGATTATCTTTTAAAGGCTACTAAGTCTTATATTTTAACATGGATACCAGTTACATTGGAATGTGAGAAAAATTAGAGAGAATATTATTTCAAGGCAGAAAAGCATAATAGTTTGGCCTCCATGAAGGAAAAATATCTAGTCTACTTCCATTCAAATGTTTTCCTTATCTCTCAGAATAAAGATAACTACAGAAAAAGGATTCCAAAGGAGTACAATGTGTATCCAAAGGAAAACAATGTGTGTGATAAGGTTGGAACATGCAAAGAATTATATTTAGTTGTTCAATTGTGTCAATGGCCTACATAAGGTGTTAGCATAACTAATATTCATCATGTACAATTGGGTCTCAACTCTAGACTGCTTGATGTAACTTTTATCATTTATGTGTCAACACATGATACCACTTTAAACTATGCAAGAGATTTCTCAATGCAATATGTGCATCAATTTTGTCTCCAAATTATACAAGATGTTGTTCACTCTAATGTGTTACCCTATACTGTCCTAGGTTTTCTCGAATTGTTTTTAGTTTCAAATCAATTATGGTGGAAATTGGAAAGACTGAAATATATGGTTATGATTAAAATCATAACCCAAACAACACAAATATAAAATTTATAGTTCGCGATATATATATATATATATATATATATATATATATATATATATATATATATATATATAATCTAATAGAAGGATAAAGTTTGTGGATTGAATAGAAGCATACTCTATATTGACCCTAAAAGCTACATGTAATTTGATTGTGATTGCTAACTTGGTTCTATTGATCTTATACTTATAAACCTTGTTTTAGAATCCATAGTTGGACTTCTTCATGCCTTGATTTATTCATTTGCTGGAAAAGTATCACAAAAAGTTTGAGTAGTGGGTGACTATAAAGATTTTCTTTATTCTACTACAATAGAATCAGTCCTATAAACACTATAAACAACTAAAATATTGCACTAGATCCCAATTTCAATACAACATTTCACATGGTACAATAATGATTTCTTGCAAGTTCTACAAGATTAATACAAAAATATA
>ML792663.1:264260-282307 GCA_009831015.1 Picea engelmannii | reverse complement strand
TCAAACATCTTTGTAAATTTGAAGCACTATTTTTTTTCTCATTGGAAAAAGATAAATAGTAGTACTCTTGTAATATGAAAATACAATAAAAGTCAATGATATGATTGGTTGATAGCCACAACAAATTGGAGAAAATCATTTCCGTGGATAGAGTATTGATTTATTCAACTTTCATGTTTAGTGTTGGGATTTGGTGACAACGAATTCCCAAGAATAGATTTCGATCCTATTATTCTGCGTTGGTTGCAACTAAATAAGACCAAGTTAGGATATGAATGAGATTACATTTAATAATCAGTTTCCTGTGTAAATGTATATAAATTTATGTAAGCCCGTAGAGGCAAAGGGGAAAGGCAGGACAAAGTGAGAGATGTATTAGTGAAGTTGTTGTAATCTCCATGATCTGAATAATAAGACAACCGATACCTATGCTTGGTGGACGTAGCCCAACGTTTGGGTGAACCATGTGGAATCTCTGTGTTTCTTATCTATGTGATTGTTGATTATCATATGTGAATTGTGTTTTTCCACATTTGCAATTCTAACAATTGGTATTAGCGCTGCGTTGGAGATCCGTGAGGCGATATCTGTGGTGCAAGAAGGTGAATTGAGTAGGTGGCGCAGGAGGAAATTGATTAGAAATTCATCGACGCTCCTTATGTAGTGTTAGAGGCACGCCGACACCCTCACACTTATGAAATTGAAAATTTCATGAACTACGTGCACTCGTATCATGCACCACAGAGTGTCGATGTTCCCCCATACATAGTGTAGGAGTGATAGCGCTCCCCCATCCACATTCAAGGAGCACTGATTGTTCAAGATAACACTCCCTTCCAATACTCCCAGGAGCGTCGATCTCCCAAGGAAATATTCGTATAGTTTTTTGAAAAAGGTTAAGGTATGAAGAATTTTGGGTTTTTTCAAAATTGAATTTCCTTTTTTAAAAACGTGAACAAGTCAAGTCACATGGAGGATGTTTTTAAAAGGTTTACTATATTTTGAATTAAATATAGTATGTAAAAGGTATAAAGTAAATTAAAAAGGGTGAATCTTATTTTTTAATAAAAGGTTAGGTTAGGTTGGTAAAAGGTTTTTATTAAACCTTGTGGAGTTTATACCATTATTCCTCCACATATTTTTTAAAGGGCCTTTGTTATTATAATCAATGGTGTTTTGGGATTTTTTCTTCTGCTAAAGGTGAAAACTCAGAGTGCTAAATTTGAAATCAAGAATTTCAATGGCAAGAACAATTTCGAGATCTGGAAGGTTAAGATGCACGATCTGTTCATGCAACAAGGCGTGGTGAAGGCGCTTTTGGGAAAAGAAAATCAACCCTCGACCATAACAGATGAAGACTGAGATGAGATCAATGTGAGAGCATTGAGTGCCATACATCTGTGTTTGGTCGATGATGTTCTATTCAACATTGTCTCAGAGAAGACAACAATCGGTTTGTGGACGAAGCTGGAAAGCTTGTATATGATGAAATCTTTGACGAACAAGATCTTCCTGAAAAGACAATTGTACAGTTTGCACATGAAGGAAGGTATGAAAATAGTTGATCATTTAAATACTTTTAATACTCTTTTAGTCAAGTTGACTAGCATGGGAGTGAAATTCGAACTGGAAGATAAGGCGATTACATTATCATGTTATTTTCCTGAGTCATGGGATCACTTTGTTACCTCTATTAGTTTTAGTTCAACAGAAAGTACTAAGTTTGATGTTATTGTTGGAGCACTACTGTCTGAGGAAACAAGGAAGAAATCCAATTCATAAACCTCTACATCTGAGGCGATGATGGTGAGAGGCAGACCTAATGAAAGAGGACATGTTCAAAGGGATTTCTCTCGGCCAAAGTGTAAGGGAAAGACGAGCAATCTTAAGTCTTGGTTTTGTGGAAAATCTGGATACCTGAAGAAGGATTGTTGGAAGAGACAACAAGCCTCCAAAGAAGACCCTACAAAAGAGACAAAGGAAGCAAATGCAACCAAAACAGGTTCAACAACAGGTTCAAGTATGACTGATGAAGTTTAATCAATTAGTATTGGTTCACGTCATGATTGATAATGGTTATTAGATTCTGGGGCTTCAAATCACATGTGTCTTCATAGACACTGGTTTGTTACTTACCAGTCTATAGATGATGGAATTGTTTACATGAGAAATGATATATCATGTAAAGTTGTGGGAATTGGTAACATTCAAATTAAGATGTTTGATGGAACTATTAAAATACTAAATGATGTAAGACATGTACCTGATTTAAGGAAGAACCTAATATCTTTGGGAGTCTTAGAAACTGGAGGATATAAGAGTATTTTTCAAGGTGGAGTTATGAAGGTCTACAAAGGAATCCTACTGGTCATGAAGGCGAAGAAGGTTGGAAACCTGTTTCGGTTAGAAGGAAGAATTGAGTCAGATCATGCGACAACTGTATCCGAGAATGACAGTGATTATGTTCAACCATGGCATCAATAGTTGGGCCATATGAGAGAAATAAGATTGAAGGTATTATCCGATCGCAAGTTACTTCCTAATCTAATGTCTTTAAAGTTAGATTTATGCAAGAACTGTATTTATGGAAAACAAAATAGGTAGAAATTTAAAACCAGAAGACACACTGGTGAATGAATCCTTGATTATATTCATTCTGATGTTTCGGGACCATCCCCTACTATTTCATATGGAGGATCATCATATTTTGTAACTTTTATAGATGATTTCTATAGGAAGGTTTGGATCTATATGTTAAAAAGAAAGGATGATTTATTTACTATTTTCAAGCAGTTTAGAGATTTGGTAGAAAAGAGCACTGGTAGATCCATTAAATGTTTAATAAATGATAATGGTGGTGAATTTACGTCAATGGAATTTGAGAACTATTGCAAGGATTTTGGGATTGATAGGCATAAAACCACTGCCTATACTCCTCGGTAGAATGGAGTCGCTGAACGCATGAACATAACTCTTCTAGAGAGAGCAAGGAGTGTGCTTAGTAATGCCAACTTGTAGCAAGAAGTATGGGAAGAAACAATAACTACAACTTGTTATCCGGTGAATCGATCACCATCAATAACAATAGAATGAAAGATTCCTGAAGAGGTATGGAAAGGTCACCCTTGTAATTGTTCTAATCTTAAAGTTTTTGGTTGTGAAGCCTATGCTCTAATTCCAAAGCATCATCGTTCTAAATTAGATCCAAAATAAAAAAGGCTTATCTTTGTTGGATATGGTGATGGTATTAAGGGGTACAACTTGTGGGATCCCACTGCCCACAAGATCACCATTAACATAGATGTAATATTTGATGAATCATCTCTCATCAAGTCAGGTGTAGATGTTCAAATGAAACATGAAGAAGTACCTAAGTATCAACATATTCAGTTTGAAACCAGTTCAAATATAGATGAAAGTGAACATGAACCAGTTTTTGAAGATGTTCATGAAGCGTTTCCTACAGAGGAAGACATGGTTGATGATAACAATCAACAGAATGTGGATGAGCCACAAACTTCCCTAAGAAGGTCTACGCGGGTCAGAAATCCTCCAAGAAGGTATGATGATTTTGTTTCATCAGTTTCTTTAAGTACTAATTATGATGAACCTTTGTGTTATCAGGAAGTTGTGAAGGGTTCTAACAATGATAAATGGAAAGAAGCAATGAAGGATGAAATGAAGGCATTAGAGAGGAATGCCACATGGGACCTGGTAGAAATTCCAAGAGACAGGAAAACTATAGGTTGCAAGTGGGTCTACAAGATGAACAAGGGTGCTAATGATAAGGTGGAAATGTACAAAGCAAGGTTGGATGCAAAAGGATATTCTCAGGAAGAAGGTATTGACTTTCATGAGATTTTTTCACCAATTGTTAAGTCTGTTTCAATTCGAATTGTGTTAGCATTAGTTGCATTACTTGATTTGGATTTGGAGCAGCTAGATGTTAAAACTGCCTTCTTACATGGATATGTGGATGAAGAAATTTACATGTAACAACCTGAAGGGTTCGTTCATAATCGCAACAAGAAATTTGTTTGCAGACTCAAGAAATCATTGTATGGTCTGAGGCAGTCGCCTAGACAATGGTACACAAAATTTGACTCTTTCATGGTGAGCCAGAATTATACAAGGAGTGAGTATGATCATTGTGTCTACTTTAAGAAATTGAATAATGGCATATTCATTATCTTAGTATTGTATGTTGACGATATTCTTTTAGCAAGCAAAAGCATAACTAAGATCAACAGGTTAAAGGCTCAGATGGCTAGGATGTTCGATATGAAAGATCTAGGAGCAACAAGGCGTATTTTGGGCATGGAGATATTCAGAGATAGGAGGAATGGTAAGATTTGGTTGTCACAACAAAAGTATGTTAATAAGATACTTTTGAGGTTTGGTATGAACGATGTGAAACCAATTTCAGTCCATTTGGATTCCCATTTTAAGCTTTATTCAAGTTTATGTCCTAGTACAAAAGAAGAAAAGGAATATATGTCTCGAATACCATATGCTAATGTAGTAGGAAAGCTAATGTATGCCATGGTTAGTACAAGACCAGACATTTCACATGCAATTGGGGTTGTCAGCAGGTATATGGAAAGTCCAAGTAAAGAGCATTGGGCAACAGTGAAATGGGTGCTTCGGTATCTGAGAGGCACAAATGATTACTGCATCACTTATAACAATAGCTGTGAATTAGTCTGTGGATATGTTGATTCTGATTTTGCAGGTGATTTGGACAAGAGAAGGTCAACTTCAGGGTATGTCTTTACTTTTGCAGGTGGAGCTATTAGTTGGATGGAAAAACTACAAAACATTGTTTCTTTATCCACTACAGAAGCAGAATATGTAGCTACTTCACATGCTTGCAAAGATGCCTAGTTTGGTTGAAAGGTTTGTTTGGTGAGTTTGGAAGGATGCAGGACAAAGTAAAGTTACTTTGTGATAGTCAAAGTGATATTCACTTGGCTAAGAATCCAACCTACCACAACAAAACAAAACATATACCTATCAAGTACCATTTTGTAAGACAGGTCATTGATGAACGTGGCGTCTCTCTTGAGAAAGTGCAAACAAAAGAGAACTGCGTAGACATGTTCACAAAACCAGTAATTTTAGAGAAGCTACGATGGTGCTTGGCTTCTCTTGGCTTGCAGAAAAGGTGATGAACAAAAGAAATGAGCAAGGTATCAGGTTAATTGTTGTAAGGTTGAGATTGTTGGGATTTTGTGACAACGAATTCCCAAGAATAGATTTAGATCCTATTATTCTGCGTTGGTTGCAACTAAATAAGACCAAGTTAGAATATGAATGAGATTACATTTAATAATCAGTTTCTTGTGTAAATGTATATAAATTTATGTAAGCCCGTAGAGGCAAAGCGGAGAGGACATAATAATAGATGTATTAGAGAAGCTGTTGTAATCTCCATGATATGAATAATAAGACAACCGATACCTATGCTTGGTGGACGTAGCCCAACGTTTGGGTGAACAACGTGAAATCTTTGTGTTTCTTATCTATGTAATTGAATTGGTTATCATATGTGAATTGTGTTTTTCTGCATTTGCAATTCTAACATTTAGTATGGGCTTGAAGGAAAACATACATGCATTAAAAGTTTTTCATATCCACAACTATAAAGTGAGTAGTATTAAGTGTTTTTACTTAAATAAATTTTAAATAATATTTAGTGTAGTTTATTCTTTATTTTATAGTGATATTTTAAATAAATATAATTAAAATATTTGTAATAATGAAATACAAATATTTACATTTTAATTTAAAGTTCTCTATTTCCTAAACTTACCAAGCTACTATTCCCTTGATGTTGAAGCTCTCAAAAAAACTCCCAAGTTCCCATAACATTCATAACATTTCCAAGCGAATTGGAGGACTTTTCCTTCTAATTTTCAAGCTCTATGAAAATAGAAAACGAATTTCAAAGAAGCTAAAAATAACTAAACGTGCAACTATAACGATTTTGAAAAAACTGACTTATAAGTAGCAAACCGCGCTAATCAAAAACCGTAATGACTAACAGACAGTTTTAGCTTTTAATTTGATTGACCAGATTAAGAATATTCTACTTTTATTATATTTTATTTTTGATTAAAAGATTGATTAATCGAGTTTTAAATCGAGGTAATTACCGTATTACCAAATTGACCCCTTTTTTTCAGCGAGCCATTCAAAAATATTTGTACAGGAGACTGGATTAGGCTTGCATGCTATCGAAGATATAAATGCCGTGGAATTTCAGAATATATATTACTGATGAATTTCAGAATGTCTTTCCGTCTTGGTGATGTTAAACATGATATATACAAAGTTCAAAGAAATAGGAATGATGTTAATCACAAAGATCTGATCTGAACCTCGAATGCTACCATTCTGATCTGGAGTCTGATGTGGAGTCAGATCAACGCTACCATTGCGCCACGGGTAATGCTTCTCATTTAATGATCTGAGAATTGTATGTTTTCTCTAAACGACTTCGCCCGATGCTTCTCATAACGGTATTACTGGAGTGGAGCCATCAACAGAAAATAAAATAACTTCAGCACTTCAATGAGAGTTACTTTGAAGATACATAAGAGAGTGTACATGCTTTCAATGAGAGTTACTTTGAGCTCCCGCTTACCAAGCGGGTGGCTCTAGCCATTTGAGCTATGAAAGCAGTCTGGTATAAACCCTTTAAGGCTAATCTTATGAGCAACCCATTTAAGGCAGGGATTTTAACAAGCAAAGTTGAAACTAGCGATAACACTGAAACAATGTCAAAAGCCAAGTTACATATAAACATCTGAACCTGAAATTGAGAATATGCATATGAAACGTGGACGGCGTAATTCGAACCTGCGCGGGCAAAGCCCACATGATTTCAAGTAACGCCGGTTAACCACTCCGGCACGTCCACCATGTGAAATATCATGCATTTGCATTTTTGCTGTGGCTTTAATTCTAATCCAAATTTCTGTTAAAAGGTAAAGAACGTAAATTCCCACAATTCAATTCCGTGTATCAGTATACAATATACAATAGAGTTGAGAGTGGAAAAGATAGGAATGCTTTCAATGAGAGTTGAACTCATGACCTCCCGCTTACTAAACGGGTGCTCTAACCAACTGAGCTATGAAAGCAGCATATGCAGAAATTTTAACGACACCATCCAATTCATCTAACGAGTTATATTTAAGTAATCTGAATACGCTAAAAATTAAAACGTGGATGACAGGACTTGAAACAACTTGGTCAAACCATATGATTTTTCGTTCTACCGGATAATCATTCTGGTGCATCAACCTTTCTTATTGCTTTTCTTTCATCAGTCCAATTTATTCATTGTTAATTATTACTATACCCGGATCGATGTCACATGAACCTCAAGTTACAGTGTCACATGAATCTCAGGTTGTCAGGTGACTTGGGTGTGCCAAGTCAGTTTCACCCCGGGCGTCAGTTGTGAGGGCATGACAGATGGTATCGACGCTGGTTGCGAACAACTTAGTGGAGACATTTTGTAGAAACTCTTCACCATCCTTCACCTTCATGACAAATGGTATTAGAGCATATTGCTCATCTATGACAGAGGGGAAGAACATACTTGAAGGAAGCCGATTTCATCACAAGTTTGGAGATTGTAGCAAGGCACACCTTGGGAGGGTTTGATCGCGAACTATGAAGGAAGAAAACTGGGATGGCCTAGTTGAAGGATTTTAATAGGATCATCACAGGGTTAGGCAGGTTAAGGACCCAATTTGGAGATAGTTGAAGTTGCAAAGTGAAGTCAACCGATTTGAGTGAATATTTGGTCACAAATTTTGGTGAATTCTTGAAGTAAATTATTGACACCTTTCACAAACGGTGAAGATACTTAAAAGTTCAGACATGGATGGGTCGCATGTAGAAGAAAGTGGCACAAATAAGGATCCAAATACATTCAGGATGAAGTACCAACTCATTTCTCTAGAGAAGAAAATAGAACAGACGAAGAACACAATATATGAACAAGGTGAGAAGGTTGAATGTTTGGAGGTTGAGATGAGCAGATTGTTGCATGAGTTTAATGAGGATGTGCAGGAGAGCCATGCAAATGTGAATATGATCACCAACACACTGATCGATGATGTCCAAGACAAACTCAAGACAATATAGGATGCTTTGGAATCGATCACCCAAAAGTTGAAAGATCTAGAAGATACCATTACATTGTTAAAGCGGGTTGCAATGAGTGGGCCAAGCTCATCCGTCATGAAAATAAGTTTTGAGATGAAATAACATGAACCATACGATGGTAGCTACAATGCTAAGTTGTTGGGAAAATTTTGTTGGGACATGGAGAAGTACTTGGAACAATTGAACATAAGTCCAGATAAAGCCAACGTAAATGTTGTTGTACTGTTCTTGACAGGGACTGTGAAATTTTTGTGGAGAAACTGGGTGGAAGATTTAGTAGTTGGTTGAACCATAGAGAAGATCGAAAATTGGGTAGAGATGAAGACATCCTTGAAGGCATAGTTTGGTCCGAGAAACCAAGCTTGGATCATAAGAAATCATTTTTTGTCTTTAAGCATGTTGGTAAGATCCAGATCGATATCAAGGAGTTCATTGGCCTCATGTTGGAGATCAAGGATATGTCCTAGGAACAAAGTGAATTCCAATGCTAGAATGTGCAAACTCTTGCTAGAGCAGACTGTGGCGGAAAAACTGTTTGACTTCAAAGATGAAGCCAAGATAGGTCCTAGGAGAAGTGAAGACAGCCAAAGTCAGAAGCAAGGCAAGAAGGGAAAGGACATGGGAGATTTTAAGGAATCCAAATCTAGTGAAGAAAATGCCAAGTAGGCAGATTCGTAAAGGGAGAAAAAACCAATTTCGTTTCAGATATGTGTGAAGGATAATTATGCTGAGAATTGTCCGTTGAAGAAAAAAATGAACACTTTGGAGAAAGTGGATAACCCATTTGTAGGAGTGCTATAGGTTTTGGGTACATGGAGGCAGACAATACAACAAGTCAAGACCTCGACGTGACAAGAGTTAGTTATGTTCAAGCATAATTCAATGGGAAATCAACATTAGCCATGGTGGATAGCAATGTTACTCACAACTTCATGAGAATGGATGTTGCATAGAGACTTGGACTACAGTTTGAGTAGGCGTGCACCTATTTCAAGGAGGTAAAGTAAGGTGAACAAGAGTTTGTTGGCATAGCCAAGAACCTTCCTTTGAATCTTGGGGAGTGGACTCGGAAGGAGAGTTTAACTGTTTTTCCACTAGTTGACTATGAGGTGGTACTAGTTAAGGAGTTCATGCAAACTCAAAAGGTAGTTCCCATTCCTTATACAAAGAGTTTGGCTATCTTTTCTTGACTAACTCCATGTTTGGTGTCTATGGTAAAGGGGAATAGGGGGATGAACATAAGAATATATTCATTACACATGGCTGGAAAAGGTGACCAGTTCCTTTACACAAACATCCGTGGACAAGGAGAAGAGATGGTTGAGCCAAGTGACTCGAAAAACTGAGAAGTGTTGATAGGCTTGGGGTGGTGCATTGACAATATTGAAGGGATATTGGACTATGCGATATGCTCCATGGATAAGTTTGTAGAATTTTGCGAAAGTGTGAATGATGTTTTGAAGGAACTGACACAGATGATGGTGAAAAGGAAGCCATAAAAACTTGAGGAACATATAGTTGAATTATTTCTTGAACATGTGTGTGATGGGGAGAAACCACAACCTTGGTACAAACACTCCAAAGAGGAATTTGAACCAATTGCAGACACTCCTGGAGATGACTAATGTCCATAAAATCCATAACTTGAGTTCCTTGTGGAGGAAGGTGATTGTAGAATCAGATCCAACATACCATTGCTGATGTACTTGACAAATAAATACAATGACACTTTGAAGGTTGCAATGGAACGAAACAAGGATGGATAAGGTGGGATGCTTAGCCACCCATTTCTACTCTTGCACTGAGACTTGGGCATGTTGGCTCACTGTCACGAGGACGACGAATAATTGGTGCCTCAGAGGAAGGCACCATAATGACTTGAGGGAATGCTAAGGTTGAGTAGTTACGGAAAGAAACAAATGGTTTTGGTGTTGAAGTGAGTTCTTTTGGACTTGGTGTGATGGTTGAATTAGCTACCTTTCTAGATAAGACACAATGATATCCAACACACATTAACAATCAAAATAGGTTGAAGTAAAGATGCAGTGGTGAGACACAATGTATAAATTTAGGTCATAACAATCGTGACTGGTGACCACAATACATGAAGTAGTGTTGGGGGTTACAGGGACGACAACAACTTGGAGTGGGGGAGGATGTGAGGTCTTGGGTGCCAAGCTCGGGTGTGGAACCTCACACCATGCACATAATGAGGTGGATAGGATGCTCAACACATACAATAGACATGATTTCTACATATAGTGGATGATTTGGGGAACCTTGGGCATGAAATGCACTAAGCAGGACTCCATTGATATCGTAAAGAAGATGTTATGTGTATAGTGGGGATGTCTTGTGACAAAAGTAACCGATTATATGGGTTGTCCAAAGTCATGGGAAAAGACTTGGGTGCATCATTGTTCAAGTCAAGTAAGCTATATTATGGAGGGATCACTTAGATGAGTTGGCTCGACAAGTCTAGTGGGTGCGCAAAACCATGAAAAGGGTCAGTTGAACAAGTACTTGGGTGCTTGGTTAAGTTGGTGGGTTGGATGAGTGAAAGGATGTGTGAACTAGTTGGAGATTTGGTGGCAAGGCTAGACAATTTTGTGGGGCGCTTGGAGAGTTGTCTAGATGATTCACCCGAGCAAGTGCACACTTGAGTTCTGCTTAGACTTGTTGAGGGGAACAACACATGGAGAAAACAGATCGACTTTCTCACACACCAATAGACACATCAGTCCACTTGGGGGAGCTGAAACATATATATAAAGTGAGGGGGAGAGCCACCAAGGCATCAATCAAATCAAAGGAAGGAATATCAAATCATAGATCGAACACCAAAGATCGCATGGGGTGATTTGAAAGAGGTTCAGATGAGTTGGGTGATCAATGAGATGTGTGGCATAAGGAACAATAGAAAACTAAAGTTTGGGTGAGGCTAAAATTCAACTAATTGTTGAGTCTAAGGTAGAGACAAGAGAAAGAAAGAGTTTGACATGCACCATAGATACAATCATAAATACGACTAATTGTTTAGTTTTGGGAATGAGGAGGTGAGCTGGGACATGAACACTTTGGTGCAATGGAATTCTGTGATGAAGAGATAACACGCGAGTGGAAGTTGTATCACACCAAGTGTATGTGTTGAATGTATCTGTTGAGAGCGTGTGCTTCGTTATAAACCTTTTCGGTTGTGGCACAAGCTACACAATCGACACACTTGTTGTATTTTCATATTGTAACTGTACTTCAGGTGGTAGGTCAGTTGGGTCGCTTGACACTTTACACAATATCTTGTTGTGTACATTGTGCGTATTGTTACTTGTGAACTATTCTAAGTGTTGGAATGTTATCATGTTGTTAATTGATAAAATATTCTAAGTGTTAAGGTGTAGTATGAGCTGAGTACACTTGGGTTGGCCTCACCACAAGGTGGAAAAGTTGCGGTGTCTCACAAACCTAAAGCTTCCAGGTGACTTGGGTGCGCCAAGTCAGTTCCACCCTGGGAATTGGCTATGAGGACATGACACCAAGCATCCCATATGTTCAACACTTTATTTTCATAAGTTTTGAACATTAATTATCAATCCAAGAGTCTGTAAACTTCAAGGTGAAAGCACAGGAAATGCAGGATCAATGCTTATCTAAACAAACTAAGAATTAAATTTACTTGAACTATTACAATGTGAAAATAAATCTTAAACTAGAAAAATAACATAATGGAACTATTCTTATCCAATCTAGGCTGTCAGAACTTACAAAGGTAGAAATTCCAATTGTGAGATATTATGCCACAAATGACTCACACAATGATACTCTCTTCACTTGTGGAGTTTTATGATTGGAAAATAATATTCATCACACATTCATTAACTTAAATCAAACATAAAGATTCTAAGCTAAATTCCTTCAATCTAAGGTTCACAACTTCAATGGTGGATACTCTGGTAACAAAGGGAATTTGTTTCAAAAGAATAAAAACATCTCTATAACAAAACTCATTTTTGACTTATGAACTTGAAATAATATTTATGTGTCTAAGAAATAAAATTAAAACAATCAAAGATTTCTAAATTCATTCAACTTAATATCCATAGTTTCTTTGGTTAAAAATCAGATTCTAGAATGAAGTTTGCTTCCACCAGTGATGAGTTGTAGCTGTCACAATTTCAATGGTAAAAGTGTTGATTGTAAAGTGTAAAGTTCTTTACAATGATACTGTGATGATTGTGAAGTTTAAATAACTCAAAAAGAAGATGATTCCTACAACAATACTATGTTGAACTATGAGAAAATATTTCAAGGAATATTTTAAACACACATATGATAAAATCCTAGTTCATATTTCAATCTTAATCAATCAAATGAATACTTGGGATTTCCTACTGGTTAAAAAACATGCTATTATGTTTGCACAAGATCTTATGGTTAGAGGAAACTTATAACAATAGTTTGAAAAATCCTTTTCAACTCAGGAATGATAGATAAGATTTAGTTTTAACTTTTTATCAACAAAATAAATATTCAAGTGAAATCTAACAAAAAACAAACTGATATAAATACGATCTAGACTTTTAAATAGAATAACAACTAGAAAGAAAGGAAATTATACAAAATGAAAAAGTTGCAAAGAAATGAAAACTCACAAACTTATTTACAAAACTACTACAACATGAACCAAACATGGGGGCCCTCCAAGATGGCACATGCACAAAGAGATTAGGCAGAGGATACAATCAGATCTTCAAATTGCTCAAAAGCTTGCTTACAATCCCAAGTTCAGAATTTGTATTCAAAATATGAATTCCCCCTTAAACTTCACCCACTTGCATATTTATACATCACAAAATAAGCTAATATACTCATAAAACTTATCCCAACCAACTAATTTACATTTTAATCATTCATATAGATGAGATTCAGCCTCCACAATGGCCAAAATCATGGAAAAAATCGCGAGTACACAAATCTAGTCTTTACATTTTTTAGAAAAACCTACAAATATCCCAAATCGCACATATTCTAGAAAATATGCTCTCTTGTCACTTAATTGAGCATGTTCTACACAAATCGACAAATCACGTGTGAAGTTTGTTGCCTGATTTTTCTACTATAAAAAATATTGTAGAGGGGTTGAGTTGACCATGCGTTGATCGAGATTTTGTGATGGATTTTTCACTAAACCAATAGGAAATGAACCATAGCATGAACATGGGGAACAAAACCCTTGTCCTTGTCGGGGATGAACGACATAGAATTTGAATATGAGATTTTCGTGAACCCGCCAACCCGTGGTTGTAGAAATGATAAAAAAAAAAACATTGAGTGTATAGGAATGTTCGGTCGGACTCGCATGCAAGAAGAATGAAATATTTTGGAGCCCAACACCCCTGACAAGGTTGATGCTCGAAATGTAGATCACTAAACTTGGGGTGCAACGTGAAGGTCATGGAAAATGGAGAGTGAAGGCTCGAACCTGCAAACCCACAAAACTAAAAAATGGCTAAGTGTTTAAACGGACTTATGAAATAAGCAAGTGGGTGAAAATGAAGGCCCGCCAACCTGTGAATTCGCGAACCTTCAAAACTGAAATATGACTAAGTACAGTAACCGGAAAGGGAGAAAGGAAGGGATAAAAGAAAATAGGGATAAGGGGAGGTGTAGAAGAGGGAAAATAAATTGAGTAAATAAGTGGGGAAAATAGAATGTGGAAGGAAAGCATGGAAGAACATAATGGTTTCAGCATGTATTTGAGAAGTACTTCTACTCATGCATTATGGTTTGGAGGTTCAGACATTGTTCTACAGGGATATATTGATACAGATATGGAAGGTGATAAAGATAGCAGGAGAAGCACCACAAAGTATTTTTTTACTGTAGGTGGAACAAAACTAAGTTGGATTTCGAAACTGCAAAAGGTTGTTGCACTTTCAATAACCGAAGCAGATTATGTTGTTGCTACAAAGATTAGTAAATAAATGATTTGGTTACAAAGGTTTATGGAGGAATTGGGAAAGAAGCAGGAGAATAGTAGGTTGTAGTGTGATAGTGAGAGTGGCATTTGTATTTCAAAGAACTCGACCTTCCATTCAAATAATAATAATATACAACTCAGGTACCATTTCATACGATCCATCTTAGAAGATGGACATTTGCAGTTGGAAAAAATACATATTAGCCATAATCCTGCAGACATGCTAACAAAAGGAGTAACCAGGGAGAAACTGAGTTAATGCTCGGTTTCAGTTGGCCTTCAAGCATGAAGGTGAAGATGATAAATTCTCCAGGTCCAAGAAGGATCATAGTCCAGTAGATACAACAACGATGGAGTTGTTGTGCTTAGTCTCCAAGTGGGAGATTATTGGTTGTGGAGCCTGATTATCTTCCTCATTCAGAGGTCTTTGTTTTTAGCCGTGTTTATATGCGATGAATACTTTACACCCCTCCACGTGGGGGGGTTGAAGGGGGGGATTTACCCCCCTGCAGGGTTTGGGGGTTCGGGGGAGAAGCCATTGAAGGAAAAATTTCCTTGTAAATTTATATTGTAATTTCATAGTCACTCTTGACTGATCATCATTAAGTCACATATATGACGGTAGAGATTATGTTAGTTTTTTTTTACCCTAGAAGGAAACCCTGTTTTATGAGGGAATTTTGTTGCATATATGTATTATTGTGACTATTGTATTCTGAGTGAGGAGACCATGAGAGAGAGAAGAGGAAGTTACAACAGGTGTGTTGTAGGTTGCATCCCTTCATTTTGTTGGATAATAAAAAGGAGGGATCTAGAAATTTCTCTGGTGGACGTAGTTCACACTGGGTGAAACACATATATATTTGTCTCTATTGTATTGTGTATCTTCTGTGTTTTATTTCCTCATTTGTTTTACTTTATTTCTCCACGATCATGTTTTTCTAAGAAATGGAATCAGAGTGAAAGGTAACTCACAAGAAAAGAGGGTTCCTGGTTCAAGTGGGAGAAATGGTGGAAGATGGAAAATTTAGTGTCTCATTGTTAAATATTTTGGTATTGCAAATTTTCCCTATGATAAAATTCTTGATAGTAAAATTTTACAGAAGTTTAATCATATTTGTAGGCAGCAAAAAACCGTGTTTACAAAAAAAATGTATTTACAACAAAATTAGAATATTCCAAACATTTCTACATCTATTTCCAAACATACATGTACACTATGAATACGATGGAAATGGATACACAGTGTTGCATAACGTATCAATGGAGTAGAGACTAAATGGAAAATGAAATAACAAAAGCATGAAACGACACTTATTTGGAGAACTGATTGTTGTAACTGTGGACGAACACGCTACCCTTGGGTATTTTGTCTGTCGCTTCTCTCCCAACCGAACTATACCCACATATGCAATGTAAAAAAGAGATTTTCCTTTGAAGTAAGAGACATAATCAGTATGAATATGCTGTAACTGATTCATCCATCTCTTCGGGAAATACTTGAGTCGCACAAACGTAATAATTGTAATATATTCAACCATCTCTTAGGGCAATACTTGATTCGCAAAAACGCAATAATCGCAAGATAAAAATTGACTGAACCATGATGTAGCAGTGACCACTAATTTTGACAGTGATTTTGCTTGAATAATGGTAATGATTCAACCTGCATTCGCAGATGGAAGCCAATATCTCGGCTATTATGTTGCATTGAATGGTGTGACAAGTGGATTATATGCCGTCGGATCCTAAGACAATATCCATTCTTCCACACATCATTGAATGCTATGGAAGGTGGATTATAGGCTGTCGGATCCTAAAACATTTGAGAAAAATCAGAATCAAAATAACGTGTAGTCCTTGTATCTAATAAACATGCTCGTTCATTGAGCCGTGATGTAGTGGTAACTAATGTTGTCTTTGAAAACAACCAGAATAAAAATAGCACATCCACATTAATAGTTGATGGTGAACGCCCGTAGGAATCACCATTAGTTAACCATTTTAGAAAAATGGCTAAAAACTTCCACATTAATAACTGATGGTGAATGCCTATAGGAATCATCATTTAATCATTTTAGAAAAATGGATAAAAACTTCTAGTGAGTATAATTTGGGATACCCTCATACCATAATCATCATCATAAAAAAATGTTTTCATAAATAGTTGATAAATTTATATTTAAAATTAATAGATGAAAATGAAAATAATTTTGAGAAAACTGATTTTATAAAAATATTAAGAATACTTTCTATATAAATTTATGTTGCAAGAGTTTCTGGAAGGTGGGAATACTGGGAATGTGGATACGAGTGTCTCGAATGAGTAGAAGTTCCCCTCTAATTTATAAGAAACTTGAAGTTGGGAGTGACAATAATATATATTAAAAAGATATAAAAAAATATTTTAGATTACAATGTATCAAGATAATGATACATTTTAAATATTATTTCAATAAACATTGCTCCTATTGCAACAACTACAATATGTAAATTACTAATTTAATTTGTACTAATAATTATATGAATATATTTAACACAATATTGAAACTTTAATATCTATAAAGATTTGATTACGAGGAAGACGTTGTTTTAAGGGAAGGCTCCTCTAACATCCTTCGTTGTCTGTCTGTTGCATATAGAAACATGCCACGTGTCCACTCACTCTGTCATGCTAGTTTCTATAATATTTATTTATTTCTTATCTGGTATTGCAGTATCCATTGCTGAGTTGAGCTACTTAGACCATTGAATTTCAGAAAATTCAATACTCAATAGAGACGAAATGGCATGCGTCATGGAAGTTGGATCTGCAAATGAATATTTTGAGACGAAATGGCATGCCTCATGGAAGTTGGATCTGCAAATGAATATTTTGAGAAGATAAATTGTCGAGTTCAGTTCGTTCAGGCTAGTATTTATTCTAGAAAATTGTCAGGGACTTTCTTGGACTTTTCTTTGTGTGATACCAAAATTTCTACGGATTCCAAGAAGAATGGAAATAGAACACGGTGGTTTCTCATATCTTCAACACACTGATCTGTTTAGATCCATTCGCGAGTCGAGTATTTGGCAATAGAAAGCGTCACTTCTAGGTTAGCCACCCCGATGGAATAATCAATAACTAAATCCGACACAATTTTTTGTACAAGTCCTACATTGGAATCAAATATAATTTCATCCATTCAAAATATGATTTAGACAATGTTTATTATTTCTGAACCGAATTAAAGGGTTAGAATCCCAGTTTAGCAA
The DNA here is from genome assembly GCA_009831015.1 of Picea engelmannii. NCBI lineage: Eukaryota > Viridiplantae > Streptophyta > Pinopsida > Pinales > Pinaceae > Picea > Picea engelmannii. The sequence continues at coordinate 264,894 of ML792663.1, read as the reverse complement.
CACATTAACCAATATGATTTTTGGTTTGCCAAATTCCAACGAGCAGAGTGAAAAATCAGATGATTTTCTTGGTGGATATCCAACTCCACCAACCCTTACTCAAATACTACGAGCGTTAAACAACTTAAATATCGCTCGTCTTAAGTACTTCTTAACGATCCTGCTCAAAATATTTAAGTGACAAGTTTCTTCTGGAAGAGCTTATACACAAGATTCTGGCTAAAGAATTTAACATTCCAATATTCTGAACTATATTTTTAAAAGTATAAGTTTATTATAAAAACCCTACAAACCTACACAATGTTAAAGAATTTAACATTTCAGTATTTAAAAAAAACAACCTACCAGTTCACATTCTTTACAAGATTTCTGAGAGGTGTTTAAGTTTTTCCTCAAATATTTGTCCAATGCTCTTCTGACCTTTTGCCCAGTTTAACGGCCCACCAAATTTTGAGAGCAAACCACTCCTCTTATTCTTCTTGCCATCATACCTAATCTTGACTTTATCTTGAAAATCAATGACGCCAAATTAGAGGTTAATCTTGGCTTCATCTTCTTGACTGTAGGTTTAAAATCAGTGATGCCAAATTAGAGGTTATTCATAGCACTTGCAACGATAATAATCACATGTTTT
>ML792663.1:232265-247009 GCA_009831015.1 Picea engelmannii | reverse complement strand
CGCGATAAAGGTGGTTGAAGGAGTCAGCCTAATTAGCCCTAAGTCATCAACACCTGAATAAAACCTTAAGCATTACCCTTAACCAATCGTCGCCTAGCTCAGAATCTAAACCCTAAGCCTAAGACCTTCTAGAAACCGGGGGGGAATTTTAGTGTGGCCTTAACAAATGTAAATTCAAAAAAAAAAGGAAAAACAAAAACTCAGACCATCACCCTCTCTTTATCCTTGTCTACTTAATAAAACTATCCTCCATCGCCTAGATCTTCCAGTATCCATCTCCCTTTTTCTTGTCTAGTTCACATTACTATATCGCCATCCCTCCTCGTAAATCCTCTTTATTCGTTTTTGTAAAACATTTACTTTTCCCCTATATTGGTTTTCCATCGCCTTAATCTCTCATTAATCCTAAATATACAGATATATTAATGGTAAATTAAATGATGAATGCATGCTTATTAATAGAAAAATGAAAAAATATATATGTATATTTATATTATAAACAAATTATAAACAAATAAAGTTAAGCATGTGTAAATAAAAGGAATTAAAAAATGAGCGCACATACCCTTGAATTTTTGAAAAAGAAAAAGAAAAATGAAATATATAAACTAAATAAACTAAAAAGAAAAAAATAAGAAAGTCAAAAGAGAAAAAGGGGGGGAAAACCTAAGAAAACAAGAATTAGGGTTGAGTCTGAATAAAGGAAAGGAGGAGGGGGAAAGGAGGGACTTTTTGGCTGAGATTGGTATTGTTATGCTAAGAGAATAGAGACTGACTGATTGCTGGTAGGAGTTGGGAATCCTCAGCAGACTTGAGTGGTAGCTCAGCCTTGGAGGCGAGTTGAGGAGCTAGTTACTCTCTGATTGTGTGTGGCCCCTTTGCGGCTCGGGGGGCTAAGGGGGAAGAAGAGTACCCCTAGCGTATGGCTGGGAGGTACCGGTGAGTTCGTTGCAGTCGACAAGCAGGAGCAGGAGCGGAAGGAGAACATAAATCGTTGCGGCAAGCATTCAGGCAAAGGTACGCTTCTGTTTGAATGATAAACAAATGATTTTTTTTTTTATGTTTGGTAGCTGGTTGAAATATTGGGTTACATACTTAGACAAATTTCATTGTGTAAGGGGTGAGAATTATAGATCACCCCTGCTGCTTAGATTAGATCGTAGATGGAAAGGAATAACCTCTGCTAGATAAGTAGAGTCTCTTTGGTTGGGGGTTTTTCAGTGATTTAATGTTTAAACGTTTCTGCTTTGGGTTGTATATCCCCGGGCTGGTTGTAAAAGAAATATTTCTCTGCGTGTTTTTTTTTACTTCTGTTGGTGTATATGCTTGTAAAAGAATCATTTCTCTTCGTTTTTACTTCTATTGGCGTGTATGCTTCTGCCTGGGCGCCTTTATTCTCTGTGGTGTAATTACATTGTGGGTTTGGGGTTTAGGCTCTAGTGGGTGTTCCAGGGCAATGCCTCATATTATTGAAATACCTTCTGTAAACCCTAGCTGCCTATCCCTGATCCGTTGCCCACGCATTTGTTCGTTCTCGTTCAGTACTCCAGTGTTCATACTCTCGGCTCACCTCCATTCTCTGCTACGAATGTCCCAATCCTCCATACCCTCGAGTTTCTGCTACAACGTGCGAGTTCTAAGTCTAATCCTCGGGCTATGGCTTAGCACTGGCGACGAACAGTTCTAAGTCCGGACTCCATACTCCAGTTGGCAGTGACAATGCAAAAAATAAACCCGCATTACCAGTTTACCACTATAGTCTAAACTGTACGGGCAACCATACCCTGTGATTCCCGTTGGGCCTTGCCATCGTTGGACCTTGCTATTGTGATCTCATGCTATGCGTTGGTGGGGTTGGAAGTTCGCCTTCACCTGCGCTTCTTAACTAACGGAGTCCACTGTCCAGATATCTCTGTCTGCGTTGATTATTTTTTTTATTATGGAAGTCGATCCTTCCCTGGATAAAACGCTCTACTAAATGCCACCTTCATACCAAAACCAAAGCTCGAGTGCCTGGCGATCGGGTCTTAAGTTGTCTGCAGAGTTTCCAATAATAGTGGGCCGAGCACAGCTAGAACGCCTGTTGTTTTCTTGACGTGCTCCTACCAGCGCACTGCAGGTCGAGTCCTCTCTCAACCACGCCATGTGTTGGGTAGCGTGATGATTTGTGCTTACCGAGAGAGGCCTGCGTATTGTCCTTAATAACGGTGGGTGGATGCCAGGAATCGATAGTTTACAGCGTGGACCCTTCATGACAGCATTGCTTCCTCGTCTTGGTTTTGTTATTTTCCGATCGCCATTAAGACCTAGCTGCCTTTAAACTACCCCGGACAATCCCAGCAGTAATTTTTCTCCAATGTACTGTGTTTTCTTTTATTTTATTCTTTTCAGTGACGATGTTTTTATTGGAATTGGTTGACAAGTTGTATGAATTTATTTTTATTGTTTAAAATTCCCTTATGAATATAGAATGGAATACGCATATTGGTTCTGTAGTATTCGAATCGTGAACATGATTAATTTTAAGACATTCCAATTTTACAAAATAATCCTTAAACTAAACAACTGCCTAACTATTTAAATTTCCTTATGAATTAATACCTCAATTCTATGATTGCTTGGACCCCGAATTCTTCATGGGTCTACGGACCCTCGCCTGGCGTTTCCATCTGCAGTGACCGGTGAGAGGTTACGGTTGGCACGCGCTCGTGCTCGTGGCCTGAGACAGCCTCCTTTCCCTGAACAGCGCGCCTCCTGTCTTAAACCCAAGTTAACCTGCTGGCGTGGACAACCCTAATTTGGTTGTTAGTAGGTGTATCCAATGTTGCGCAGCTGTATGGTAGTGTATTTTGTACTAGATTTGGTCATTTCTAAATGTGGCGACTTTTAAGTTTTGCCTCCTTTTTAAATATTGTTAATTGTAATTTTGGTTAATTTTAAGTATTGCCATTTGATGTAAAGTATCGCAGCTGTATGGTAGTGTATTTTGTTCTAGATTTGGTCATTTCTAAATGTGGCGACTTTTAAGTTTTGTCTCCTTTTTAAATATTGTTAATTGTAATTATGGTTAATTTTAAGTATTGCCATTTGATGTGAAGTATCGCAGCTGTATGGTAGTGTATTTTGTTCTAGATTTGGTCATTTCTAAATGTGGCGACTTTAAGTTTTGCCTCCTTTTTAAATATTGTTAATTGTAATTATGGTTAATTTTAAGTATTGCCATCGTTGTGAAGTATTGCTGTTGCATGGTGGGGTTAATCGCTTTTATATATGGTCAAATAAATGTTGCGATTTTAAGTATTGCCACCCTTTGAATATTGATTGATCATGGATCATTTTAATTATAGTTATGGTTATACATTGTCCTAATTGAATATGAGTTTAAATGATTGTTTTTATATATGATGTTAATTATAACATGTTGTCTTTTTCATAATACGACCTTAGGATAAGGGGGTGGTCTTGGGTGAAAATGATACTAACCTGCCACCATTATGATTAATGCAATTGTTATGATTAATGCAATTTGATACGGTAATCAGTAATGAATGGGTACTAATTTTTAATGATATAGGATGTGTTGTTAAGGTTAGGATCAGGGTAATTTCTGACAAATTCATGGGGATTGATAACATGTGAAGCGTAAGGTTCTTGCCTTGGTAAGAAGGCTATGCTAGGCTTGATAACTTATGAAATCCGAGCCCCTCATTTGCAAAGGAAATGTTGAATACGCCTTAGGGAAACGATACTGCAGTCTAAGGCAATTGCATTGGTGGAGTTAGCTTTTAGGCAAAGCTAGTTCTCAATGCGCCTACTAGCGGTGGAATGTGAATGCCCAAGTGTATCGACGGTTAATTTTTGTCTTACAGTTGTAATGTCAACTGAAATGTTATTAAGATGCATTGGTTGGCAGCCTACTAGAGGTAGGAAACTGAGGTTATTGCAGCGTCATTGACATGAATATATATGCTGGATCACGATGAAAAGTAATGTAGTGAAATGCAAGGAGTTATAGCGTAATGTTTCACTTCCACACCAAATTTCAGGGTAAGGTAATATTAATATGTTCATCATTGTGGTGATGATGTCGCAGCTTATGAATTAAGTTTGGCGCCTAGGGGCATTGTGATTTTTTTTATTAATGCCAGTCATTGTAACATAAAAAGGGCTATGGTTATGATATCATGTTGCGCTGTTATCATCCTTACTGTTAGCAGTAGCTTGCGATTGTATAAATTGAACCAAGCATATTAAGATTTCAGGATTTAATTTTGGGAGATTGAGTCTAAATGGGATTACCTTACGTTCAAAATACTTGTTAATGCATGAAATTAATTGGAGCAATTGATCTATGATTGATGCCTCCGAGTCTCAATAGTGGTTGGTCGATTGAGTCCTCCGGACTGGCATATCCCGTAGAGGTCAAGATTGCCCCTGATTTTGTGGTACATGGTGGTATCGTGTTGCATAGTATGTTCATGTCGGGCGGGATATAAACACCTCTTGTAGCTTAGTATTTATGTCTGTGTGTAAATCCGGTGGAAGGGATCCAGTGCCGTATCAAGAGTCTCGGGCTGTTTAAAGGCACAGTTCCACTCTTGCGACACACTTTGAGCCGTATCAATAGTCTCGGGCTGTTTAAAGGCACAGTTCCAATACTGCAACTCTACTGTTGGATACTTTCATTCTGTGACAGTACTGTACCTAACCCCTGGTGTCTTTTTCTGCTTACAAGCTGCTAGTTGCACGCCTTGTGTCAAGGGGTGTTTATTCTTGTGTCACTGTGTTATGTCGGGTCGTCTTGATTGTGTTCTCCTCACTTGCGTCTTGTTGGTTCGAGTGGTGACGTAGAGTCGAGGGGGTTGTTCTTCTACACGCGCGCACACACCTTAATGAACAAAAAAAAAAATTACCTGTTGACAGAGTAGTTGTCCTTAACTAGGAGGGTTGTTACAACCAGGGAGAAATTGAGTTAATTCTCAGTTTCAGTTGGCCTTCAAGCATGAAGGTGAAGATGATAAATTCTCCAGGTCTAATAAGGATCATAGTCCAGTAGATACAACAATGATGAAGTTGTTGTGCTCAGTCTCTAAGTGGGATATTATTGGTTGTGGAGCCTGATTATCTTCCTCATTCAGAGGTCTTTGTTTTCAACCATGTTTATACGCCATTAAGATTGTACACCCCTCCACGTGGGGGGGTTGCAGGGGGGGATTTACCCCCCTGCGGGGTCTGGGGGCGAAGCCACTGAAGGAAAAATTTCCTTGTAAATGTATATTGTAGTTTCATAGTCACTCTTGATCGATCATCATTAAGTCACATATATGACGATAAAGATTATGTTAGGTTTTTTTTTTTCCTAGAAGGAAACCCTCTTTTATGAGGGAATTTTATTGCAGCCGTGTATTATTGTGAATATTGTATTCTGAGTGAGGAGACTGTGAGAGAGAGAAGAGGAAGTTACAACAGGTGTGTTATAGGTTGCATCCCTTCATTTTGTTGGATAATAAAAAGGAAGGATCTGGAAATTTCTCTGGTGGACATAGTCCACACTGGGTGAAACACATATATATTTGTCTCTATTGTATTGTGTATCTTCTGTGTTTTATTTCCTCATTTGTTTTACTTTATTTCTCCGCGATCATGTTTTTCTAAGAACTTGTATCAGAGTGAAAGGTAACTCACATGAAAAGAGGGTTCCTGGTTCGAGTGGGAGAAATGGCGAAAGATGGAAAGTTTAGTGTCTCATTGTTAAATGTTTTGGTATTGCAAATTTTCCCTATGATAAAATTCTTGATAGTAAAATTTTACAGAAGTTTAATCATATTTGTAGGCAACGAAAAACTGTGTTTACAAAAAAAATCTATTTACAACAAAATTAGAATATTCCAAACATTTCTACATCTATTTCCAAATATACATGTACACTATGAATACAATGGAAATGGATACACAGTGTTGCATAACGTATCACTGGAGTAGAGCCTAAACGGAAAATGAAATAACAAAAGCACGAGATAACGCTTATCTGGAGAACCGATTGTTGTAACCGTGGATGAACACACTACCCTTGGGTATTTTGTCTGTCGCTTCTCTCCTAACCGAACTATACCCACATATGCAATGTAAAAAAGAGATTTTCCTTTGAAGTAAGAGACATAATCAGTATGAATATGTTGTAACTCATTCATCCATCTCTTTGGGAAATACTTGAGTCGCACAAACGTAATAATTGTAATATATTCATCCATCTCTTGGGGCAATACTTGATTCGCAAAAACACAATAATTGCAAGATAAAAATTGACTGAACCATAATGTAGCAATGACCACTAATTTTGACAGTGATTTTCTTGAATAACGGTAATGATTCAACCTGCATTCGTGGATGGAAGCGAATATCGATAATGCTATGCTGCATTGAATGGTGTGACAGGTGGATTATAGGCCATCAGATCGTAAGCCAATATCCATTCTTCCACGGATCATTGAATGCTATGGAAGGTGGATTATAGGACGTCAAATCCTAAAACATTTGAGAAAAAATCAGAATCAAAAGAACGTGAGGTCCTTCTATCTAATAAACATGCTCGTTCATTGAGTCACGAGGTAGCGGTAACTAATTTTGTCTTTGAAAACAACCAAAATAAAACTAGGACATCCACATAAATAGTTGATGGTGAACGCCCATAGGAATCACCATTAGTTAACCATTTTAGAAAAATGGCTAAAAACTTCCACATTAATAACTGATGGTGAACGCCTATAGGAATCACCATTTAATCATTTTAGAAAAATGGATAAAAACTTCTAGTGAGTATAATTTGGGATACCCTCATACCAGAATCATCACCATAAAAATATGTTTTCATAAATAGTTGATAAATTTATATTTAAAATTAATAGATGAAAATGAAAATAATTTTGAGAAAACTGATTTTATAAAAATATTAAGAATATTTTCTATATAAATTTATGTTGCAAGAGTTTCTCGAAGGTGGGAATGCTGGGAATGTGGATACGAGTGTCTCGAATGAGTAGAAGTTCCCCCCAAATTTATAAGAAACTTGAAGTTTGGAGTGACAATAATATATATTAAAAATATATAAAAAAATATTTTAGATTACAATGTATGGAGACAATGATACATTTTAAATATTATTTCAATAAACATTGCTTCTATTGCAACAACTACAATATGTAAATTACTAATTTAATTTGTACTAATAATTATATGAATATATTTAACACAATATTGAAACTTCAATATTTATAAAGATTTGATTACTAGGAAGACGTTGTTTTAAGGGGAGATTCCTTTAGCAGCCTTCGTAGTCTGTTTGTCTCATATATGTTGCATATAGAAACATGCCACGTGTCCGCTCACTCTGTCATGTTATATTCTATAATATTTATTTATTTCTTATCTGTTATTGCAATATCCGTTGCTGAGTTGAGCTACTTAGACCATTGAATTTCGGAAAATTCAATACTCAATAGAGACGAAATGGCATGCGTCATGGAAGTTGGATCTGCAAATGAATATTTTGAGAAGAGAAATTGTTTTGAGACGAAATGGCATGCCTTATGGAAGTTGGATCTGCAAATGAATATTTTGAGAAGAGAAATTGTCGAGTTCAGTTCGTTCAGGCTAGTATTTCTTCTAGAAAATTGTCAGGGACTTTCTTGGACTTTTCTTTGTGCGATACCAAAATTTCTGCGGATTCCAAGAAGAAACAACATTGGATTTTGAGGAAGTAGAATGGAAATAGAACACGGTGGTTTCTCATATCTTCAATGAACTGACCTGTTTAGATCCATACGAGTATTTGGCAATAGAAAGCGTCACTTTTGGATAATCAATAACTAAATCCGACACGATTTTTTTGTACTAGTCCTACACTGGAATCATATACAACTTCATCCATTCAAAATATGATTTAGACAATGTTTATTATTTCTAAACCGATTTAAAGGGTTAGAATTCCAGTTTAGCAACACATTAATCAATATGATTTTTGGTTTGCCAAATTCCAACGAACAGAGTGAAAAATCAGATGATTTTCTTGGTGGATATCCAACTCCACCAACCCTTACTCAAATACTACGAGCGTTAAACAACTTAAATATCCTGCTCAAAATATCTTAAATATCTTAAGTACTTCTTAACAATCCTGCTCAAAATATTTAAGTGACAAGTTTCTTCTGGAAGAGCTTATACACAAGATTCTGGCTAAAGAATTTAACATTCCAATATTCCGAACTATATTTTTAAAAGTATATGTTTATTATAAAAAACCTACAAACCAACAGAATGTTAAAGAGTTTAACATTTCAATATTTAAAAAAAGTAACCTATCAGTTCACATTCTTTACAGGATTTCTAAGAGGTGTTTAAGTTTTTCCTCAAATATTTGTCCAATACTCTTCTGACCTTTTGCCCAGTTTAACGGCCCACCAAATTTGGAGAGCAAACCACTCCTCTTATTCTTCTTTCCATCATACCTAATCTTGACTTTATCTTGAAAATCAATGAAGCTAAATTAGAGGTTAATCTTGACTTCATCTTCTTGACTGTAGGTTTAAAATCAGTGATGCCAAATTAGAGGTTATTCATAGCACTTGCAACGATAATAATCACATGTTTTATTTAAAATATTTTTAAGATGATACGACAAGGTAGACAATAAATATGATGGAAATCAAGAAGACACCGTGAAATCAAGACGAAGGGAAGGAATGTATGGTAGTGGAATTGCCAAATTAGAGGTTATTCATAGCACTTGCAACGATAATAATCACATGTTTTGATTGAAATATTTTTAAGATGATACGACAAGGTAGACAATAAATATGATGGAAATCAGGTAAACACTGTGAAAGCAAGACGAAGGGAAAAACTGTACGGTAGTGGAATCAATGCTGCCACATTAGAGGTTAGGCGTTCTTTATGGGGAGGTTCTTCTCCCATTCGTAATTTGTAGAGGGCGTATGGAAGGAAGCCATGTGTTAATTAACTTTAAAATCACATGGCAGTGCATATACCTCTAGGTATAAAGACATGTGGAGGGAAGAGAGGGTGTTTTGAATGTGCAATAATTGCTGGGAGATCCAACCCTAAGATTATCTATGTGCATTCTATTATGAAACCACAATTCAGTTAGTGCATCCCTTCTCAAGTCTCGCTCCATCCTCTCTAGAGCATGTGCTTCCTCCATGACATGGAAGATCGTAGATAAAAGCAAAGTGGTAAGAGCGAAGTAGTCATAGCCTAAGCTTGCTTTCCTAGGAAATCCCTACTCTCATCAAGATGGTGTTGTTGATTCCTTTCTTCCAAGGCAGTCTATCCAAGAAGGAAATGGTTCTAAGAATTTCAGACTGTTGTAGAAGTGCTTGGAACATTCAAGGCTGTTGTAGAAGCACCTGGAACTTTAGAGACTACAGAAAAAACGTCTTTGTTATAGTCGCAACACCCACAACCCTAGCCTTCTTCACCTGGAACACAAAAGGTGCCCACAACACCCCCCAATGGAAGCCATGGTTGGAGATGGTAGAAAACATGTAGAACTATATCGAGTAGTAGGGATTTGATCACAGAGAATGTTTAAGAGAGAAGCGAAATTGAAGAAATCACTTCATGGTCTTTGCATCTGTTTGTTAGTGGAGACTAGGAAGGATTTGAGCCCTTTATCGATTGATGACCATTCTTGAATTCTTCTAAGGGAATTTGAAAGGTACTATGTCCGCAATTTAACCATTTCTGTTAATATAGTATCTCTAAAAATTTTAACTCTTTTGTTTGACTTTTTTTCTTCAAAACTTAACGGGCAATTGAATATCTTTTTGTGGTGGCAAGCAAGCCTCGGTCAATTGTGTTGTGCGAGGGTTTGTTGGAGATAGAAATCCACACCTTGATGTCCAATCCATAAGTATGAAGTGGCATATAGTTGAAGGGGAATATAATTGAGTAGTAGAGCAACCTACTAGCCAAGCCTAGGCCCTATGATCCACTCCTAGGCTCTCCCATTCTCAACAATGTATCATAATCAATTGTTGAGGTTGATTGAAGATGGTTATGAAGTCTGAGAAATACATACCTTAACATCTAATCTATAAGGGTGCACATATGAAAGAGGCATGTATCTCAGGGGTAGATGATCCTGCCATCCATGGGACTCTCCTGGGGAATTTCCTGGCTTGGATAACTAACCTGTCCAATTTGAACATGGTATAAATCTAATTGTTGAGGTATATTCATATCGAACCAGTAAGTATGCCCCTTATGAAAGGAGCAAGTATATCAACAATAGCACAACCTACCCACTTCCTCGAGTGTCCAATTCCCAACAAAATTCACCTACTCTGCCAAGACCTTATCCATAACATAATATAAATTCAATTCTCTCCAACAACTATAACCGACCAATAATATCCAAGGAATGAGATCCATCCATATCCTAAAACCCCATAAATCAAAAACCCCAAAAATCTAAAAAACCCAAATCAATACATGGACTCATCCTACCATGGGACCTCAAACAGAGGTTAGCTATGAGTTCCCCATATATAAACAGTCATTGAGAAACTTGTCCCCCACTTCAGGGTTATGCTAGTTACAAAATGAGAAACAAAATTGAAAATACATATACAAAATTTTAACATCTTTTTAAAATTAAACTTTACATATATAAACTTCAAACATCTTTGTAAATTTGAAGCATTATTCTTGTTCTGATTAGAAAAAGATAAATAATAGTACTCTTGTAATATGAAAATACAATAAAAGTCAGTGATATGATTGGTTGATAGCCACAACAAATTGGATAAAATGCTTGCCATGGATTGGGTATTGATTTATTCAACTTTCATGTTTAGTATGGGCTTGAAGGAAAACATACATGCATTAAAAGTTTTTCATATCCACAACTATAAAGTGAGTAGTATTAAGTTTTTTTACTTAAATAAATTTTTAAATAATATTTAGTATAGTTTAGTCTTTGTTTTATAGTGATATTTTAAATAAATATAATGAAAATATTTTTAATTATGTATTTGTAATAAATGAATACAAATATTTACATTTTAATTTAACGATCTCTATTTCGGAAACATACCAAGCTCCCATTTCCTTCATATTGAAGCTCCCAAAAAACTCTCAAGTTCCCAAAATAGTTCTGAGCCAATTGGAGAAGTTTCCTTCCAGTTCCCAAGCTCTCGGAAGGTCAAAAATGAGTTTGAGAGATGAAATACTAGGAGTGGTTCCGTGCAACTATTATATAAATGCATTGAAATGAATGGAAATTAACATGAAAACGATTTTGAAAAAACTGACTTACAAAAAAAATGAAAATACTTTGTAGAAGAAGAATAAATTATTTTAATGTCCACGAGGTTAGCAATATCCTATGGGATAGACTGCCTCACACATTGGTTGTCTACATTTCATCCCTTTTCATGTTCATCTTGATGATGATCTCCCCCAATTTTTCCACTGTCCCCTCACTGAATAAATTATTCCAAGAGCTAAATGTCAAGATACTTACATAGCTGTCCCTATTGTCTTTGAAGGCTTCACACTCTAAAATGAAATGTTTTTCTTCTTCCACTTTTCCTGAGGTGTAGAACATATTCACCCTTTCTTCCCAAGCTTCCTTTGGTCTTTCCAATGCTCGATTTCACAACTAAGTTGATGGGAATTGGTTCTTAATTATGAAATAAACATTTTGGCTCTCCAAGATATATTGGCCCCTATGTACGCTTTTTAATGATGATTGTAAGTGGGGTTAAACACTTCAATATAATACTCTTTCTTTCTCTCTATTCCTTTATCTCAGGTTCTCTTGTGGAACCTATTAATAACAAAATCCTTTATCTCTTTACTGTTCGTAGGGAACCTGTTCAAGTGAATATCCCATTTACTAAGCCATTTAATATTTTTCCGCACCCACGTCTTCTTTCTTTTCCACAATAAGTCATTGAAGATGACCTTAGGCTACCGATCATCTTCCATTTGCTCATTTTTTTTAGATATCTTATGAGATGCACTATAGCAATTTATTCAATAGGAGCAACCCCCATTTCACTCAGCATGATATTATAAGGGACTGAACTTTTAATTTTAAACTTGTTTGTAATCAAGCATTTTTTAATATTCTCAATTTTCTTCCACTGTAAGTAGATGTATTGTTGGCTCACACTTCACAACCATAGAGAACCACCAGGATCACTAAAAGACCAAAGAGAGTTTGCATAGTATTCCAATCCCATAGCTATGCCTCTCTACACCTATTTTGGAAAGGATAGAACACTTTTCAACCTCCCAAAGTTATTTTCTTTCTACAACTTTCCCAACTTAGATTTTTGTTGAATTCAATTCCAAGGTATTTTTAATCTGCCATTCCTTCAAGAGTTTTTCGTTCAAAGTAGAACTTATACTCATTATGTTTTCTTTTGCTAGAGAAAACTACCACTTTCGTCTTGCTAGTATTGACTTGCATCCCCACTGTACTACAAAAGTTCTCAAGGGAAATTAAGTGTTCTTACAGTCGAAGAGCAGATTTAGCAATCAGAATAAGGTCATCTGCATACAAAAGAAGCCTTATCACAAAATCCCCTAGAAGAGCACCATTACCCTCCTGAAAGTTTAACCACTCTTCAAGTTTGTCTATATATGAACCAAAAAGGGTAGGGGACAAAGGGAACCCTTGCTTGACCCCCATATCACTCCTAAAAATTTCAGAGATACTAGCTGACATTCTGATTTTGACTTTAACCTCCTCATATATCCTATGGAAAATTGATCTAAGATGCATAGGAACCCCAAGTTCCTCCATTTTATGCCAAATGTTATCTCTAGGGACCCTGTCAAAGGCTTTTTTGAAATCAACAAAGCAACAAAAGGCTTCCTCTTTTTTCTCCCACACTTTTTCAATGATGTGACTTAGAATTATACCATGATCAATCATTGAGCGTTTAGGTATGAAACCTACTTTCCCTTTGGCACACTTATTTCCTTCTTCTTCCCACTTTCTTATTCTATTTTTTAGCATACTCCCGAATAACTTTGAAAACAAGGGGTTTATCATTATGGTCCTATAGTTGGAGGGATTGTTGACATCCCCACTCTTGAAAAGCGCCATTTCAAAGCTCGTTGTCCAATCTGTAGGGAATCCCTGTTGAATGATGTTGTTGAAAATTTTCATAATGTGAGGTGCAAGAGTTTTTGAACCCGATTTTAGATATTATGCTTGGAGTTGAACTAAATATTTTTCTTTTCCAACACTCAACTTTTTATATTGTATTTTTTATTAAAAGATCGATTAATCAAGTTTTAATGTAGAAAACCGTGCTAATCAAAGATCGTAATGACTAACAGACAATTTTAGATTTTAATTTGATAGACAAGATTTAGAATATTCTATTTTTTTTTATATTTTAGTTTTTATTAAAAGATTGATTAATACAGTTTTAAATTGACGTAATTACCATCGACATCGACGTAATTACCAAATTGACCTTTTTTTCAGCGAGCCATTAAAAATGGAGTAGGATAACTCGGGAGCAATATTCCCTCTCTAGCTCCTAAGTCCGACAAGTCCTCCGGCGGTGGTTCGATATTAAATGCCTTCTGAAGTATGGTAACTATCTTTTCGACTGTCATCCATCATCTCCCGAATTTATTTCACCAGATGGTGATGGTATTGCCCTACAGGATGACAGCTCCCCAACTTTAATGTGGAGTGCATGCACAATGGTATCCTGAGCGACCCATCATTAATGGACATCAACGCATTGATACATCAATGCACTATTCCCCTTGATAGACCTTTCACAGATCGAGGGCGCAAGTCGATCTGCGACGGTGGAAGCCATGTAGATTTTCTTGTGAATTATAATCCAGATGATTTGTAAGGGAGCTTATGATTATTCTTGTTATGAATTCATAAGTGAATGAGAGACTGTTAAGAACCAAACCTCAATATAGAATGGAAAAACCTCAGAAAAAGTACTCAACGCCTTGAAACAGATATAATTTCAGATAATAAGCCTCTTCGAGGGGGAAACCTCCTTTTACCCCACTTAAATGTTCAAGTAAAAGATGATTCAAAATGAAAATGTCTCCTTGGTATATATAGGAGACTAGGTGGTATAATTACAACTAATGGCCTAAAGCCGACATAAATAAAATAACATTACTAATATAATATGGCCCAATTAAGGGGTAATGACCCATCATTAGGGATTAACATGCCCCTCCCCTTGAGACAAGTGTTGTCCGCAATGCTTGAGTAACTTTGGATGCTTCTGTATAAAAAACTCATCTTCCCAAGTGGAATCTTCAGCCGATAGTTTCCTCCATTTAATGAGATAGTCTGAAATGGATCTATTCCTTAGCTGGAGAATTCTTGTGTCAATGATGGCTTCAGGCTCCAATATGATTTTTCCTTCCTCGTAAAGTTCTGGCAATATGGTTTGAACTGGGATCTTGTCACCTATAACCTTCTTTAAGCATGAAACATGGAAAACTGGGTGTACTCGTGAAGATGCATGCAACTCCAATTTGTATGCCATAGTACTAATCGTTTGCAACACCTTATAAGGTCCATAGTAATTTGGTGATAATTTATTATCCTTCTTGGCTTGCTTGAGGGACATATGTTTGTATGGTTGTAGTCTTAAAAACACCCAATCCCCTACTTCAAAACTTCTTTCACTACGATGTTGATCTGCTTTTTGTTTCATGCG
>ML792663.1:210788-222933 GCA_009831015.1 Picea engelmannii | reverse complement strand
CTAGAAGGATGAGTTGGAGTTCGAATGGTTGGCAAATTAATGAGTTTCCAGATATCTTGGGATTACACTCTATCCAAGTAACTAAACAATCTTCTCCTATATATTGAGGAGATTATTCATGGAAAGAGTTAGTAGCAAATTAGTAAGAGTAAGATATTGGAGAATTGGTGCACTATTGTATGGAGAATTTATGCTGCAGCAGATAGAGACAGCCACAAGGTTATCACAAGTAGTGGAAGTTCTTCATGCATGATGAGAAAATGTGTGTGTGTCAAAGCTAGAAGTCGTTGAAAGGAGATCTACGACATCAAGGCTCAGGTTGTATATTTCTCTTTCAGTTAATATAATACATGAATATGTCCCTTTCCCATAATGATGATATCATCTTATTACATGATTCCTTGATCACATGTATAGTCTAGAGTTTTGAATATATTAATGTCTTTTGCTGTGATTGGTTTGTGTTGTTGTGATTGGACGACGCAAGAGCATCGTAGCAGAGCGAGGAACAACAGAGATAAGGAGAGCTTTTATAAAGTAAGTACATCATCCTTTTCTCTTGTCCATTCAATACTTTAGAGCTAGGGAAAGAGTAGTATTCTGTCACGTTTTGTTCCAGATCCAGGTGGATCTGGGGAGATTGGTCTGTGTCCGCACTAACGAATTTATCCTTAAACATACTCTAATATCAATTCTATGGTAACTCACATAGATAGAATTTGAGAGGAAAATTAGTCATCATGAGGAATTTTAAGGCATTGTACCTATCAAATACAATAAGAAAGTTTACTTGTCAAATACAATAAAAAAATTACTGGAACCATGTCAATCTTTGTTGGAAATCTTAAAACAAGTAATAGAGTGATCCAAACCATCAAATTTCATGGGTTGGTTTTGAAATTTGAATCCTATTGGTGGATTATGTTGATAAGGATTTTTAACCCTCATCACTCAATGCTAGAGTGCTAGGAAAAATATTCAAAACATGATTCCAATATTTTACTATGCCCTAATTCACTTCCTCATTTCTTTCAAATTACAAAACAAAAATGCTAAAATAAAATCTTAGTACTAGAAACAAGATATAAACACAATATAATTATATTTTTGTTTCAATAAAGCTTGATACCATAAATCCATAGTCAAATTAAATGAAGACAATTCCCATTCATAAATAACATTGATGGCTAACAACATTTTAGTTAAATAGTTATAAATTAGATTTCTTTTCATAAACTTCAGACAAAATCCATAAAGAGAGACTCCAATGGTTAAGTGGGATAGGTAAGAGCCAATAGGGACCATATTTACAATTAGTAGTATTTTTACCATGCCACAAAGGGGGTAGTTCCTGATGAAAGTATCAAGATAGTGTTGCACAATAGGCCAAAAGAAGTGGCATTGGAGTGCTCTTGAGACACCTAGAGAGTAATGAAAAAATGATCATGAATCCTAACTAGTTGATGAACAAATGAACAAATGTTGTGGTGTTCCTTCAACAACTGAGAAGAGGATGATGTTTATAGAATAATGGACAACTCGTAACGGGAAAAATGAGTATATTCATAAGAGTCCTCAAAAGGAGGGGGGTCATGTGATGTTGTATGTTCAAGAACATGGTGATCACAAGATGTAGGAGATATATGATTAAGTTATTGAGTTCAATTTTACTACATTTATTTTGAAAAATACATATAATGTGGTGTGTTATTAAGAATGTAGAAGATTATGTATATTCATAAACAAATTATGAAATTAGAGGCTCAAGAAATATTTCAATGGCTAAAATCTAGAAGAGAAGACTATGTATAAAGAACCAAACAAAGAAAACCATACTTAATGGCTCATAGAAGTGTAGTGCTTAATGAATGTGGAAGATTGAATGTGACCATATAAAAAACATGGGCCATGATTAAGTTTTTAACAACCAAGTGATGTTACCATTGAGTAAAAAAGAGAATAAATCATAGTAGTAATGAAGGACTAGACCTCAAGCAATGAATTTTGAAGTAGAACAAAGAAATTTATGTAATTCATTGAGGATATGAATGTTTCTTAACACCTTTGTTTGTTGAACATTGGAGAGCCAATGTTGAGCAAGTGAATAACCCTAATGAGTGTCAAATTAGTGAGAATTTGGAACAACAATGTGTCAAGCATAGGAATGACCCAACTACAAAGCAAAGAAAGGGAAATTCATGTTCTTAACATGATAAATATATAAAAATAATTCTTAATGGAATAGGCACGTGGATTCAAAAAATTAATATCACATTTAGTGTGCAATGAAAAACTTTTAAGACTAGGAACACTTAAAAACATGTTGAAGACTAGGTTTCTAAATACGTTGAAAATAAACAAAAACTATTGGTACTATTTGGAGAGTTTTAAACATAGTAAGATATCTATAAATTGTTATCATTAGGAAAATTATTCAAATCAAAAGGAAAATGTGTTTGATTGCCCTGATTTGGCATGGATGCAACTATTGTCCCACATTGTGGATTTTGCATGGATGCAACTTTTATCCTCCCACGTTGGCTAGAGTCGATAAATTCATATGGAATATATTTTTTAGCATCCACATTGAAGTCCTCTGCTAGATCTCGTCGAGCCCTCTATCAACGCTTTAATCTAGGGCTAATCCAACTTTTCTTTCTTCGTAGAGATCCATCCAATGCTTGTGGGTCATTGGTGAAGTCAAAGTACATTATAAATTTATCATTGAATTCAATAAGAAATCTTTCCAAATGTTCCTTCATTTCCAAACATTCATGTTGTTCCCATGGTGCATGATCAATCGCATCTTGCCAATTTAAATGTATGCAATTTTAAAATAGATGAATCATATAAAACATTCAAATTGATATGTAAATACCATAGCATATTAGAATAAAGTAAATTTTAATGGATAAATATCATACAATAAAGAAGGATCACATGTAATCCTTGTATCTTCTCTAACATCCCTTGTATAATCAAATCACAATCATTATTTCCTTGATGAAGGGAATTGCCATCATCTTCCCCAACATTGTCCCCATTCCTATTTTTATGAACATTCTCATTGTCCCCATTGGAATCATTTGTATGAGGCATATAAGTGTCTTGTTTTTCTAGAAGCTCATCCATTGTTGTTTCCTCTATAGAATCTTCTTGGGCTACTTCATTACAAATTCCATATAGAGAACTGACTTTCAAAACATATTTGCATGTGTTGCCTCACAATGCCCATGGACAATCACATACTAGACCATTTGCAGTAGATGTTGATACAATGTAATATTTTGCATGATCTGTCTGGCTAATAACCATGTATGCACCTTCAACAATGTCAGGAATTCTCCTAGATTTATCTAATGAAGTCTCAAGGTACCTCTCCTTCTTCTAGTTTGTTGGAAATCCAGACTCTTTCAATTAGTTTCAATGCACAAAAAAAGGTTCCACCCTCTTTAATAGGGATAAAATCAACCAATCCATTCTCCTAGAACATTTACGCCTTCGGTCACATAATAAATTGGTCTTCCAGAAGAAATGGTATGATTCAATTGAACTATTGGACTCTTGATTAGCATGAGGAAAGTCCTGATAACATTTTCCCCACATATCTAATAAGAAAAATATAACCAATTATTAATATGTTAATTCAATATGACATGTAATTATAACTAAATTAAAATGATCTATATATGTTGGGGAAAGTAATCTAAGACAACATAATAAGTAACTTACATATCTTATTCCCTTCCACCCAATGTTTTCTGAAGTAGTCCAAAAACGTAACTTCGCCAACAATTTTTTCAAAGAATGTTTGCATTGCCTCACTAGTGGCATCATGATCACGACAACAGTGCATTATCTCACCTAGACTATAAGATAATTCCTTGGCTATTTCAGGGGAAGATGCCAATTGAAATGCATTGTTTGACCAAGCACGACGGATATGCCAACTGCAATGGAGGACGCGACAACCCAAAATTTGCCTACAAGAAAAATTGTATCGTTCTTTTGTTAATTGAACATGATTAACATTTAGAAACCAAATATATTCATCATTAAATGTAATAACAAAAAAAATCTAGGTGTACAGGTGCTAATGATAATCCATACATTCATAATGTGCAGAATATTTGTCTCGCCTCGATGCTTTAATTTCTTCTAATGCATCATCTGTCATGACAACATTCAGTTTCCAATTTGAGAATATTTTTCTACATGCGTGGGCTATATCTGATGTTCTATTGCGTGAACACACTGCCCATGCAACATGAACACGTCTATATTGAGAATCGAAGGCAAGAACTATGTATAATTGGTACTACACAAACCAATACAATAATCAACTTCTCAATTTTAGAGTACTAATTATATTGAATGAAACATTGAACTCAATAGAAACATTAAAAAACTAATGAAACTCACCCCATATTTGTTTGTGCTAAACGTAGAATCCAAATCCAACATATTGTTGTGAGAACACTTGACCATCATATCAAGCATCCATTTTGTTTGGATGCCAATTATGAACGGTACATCCTTCCTTTCCGGTCACTGGTAGAAAAAAAAATATTTTTTCTCTTGTTGATACCACTTGTTAACACTCAAAGAATCATTTGGATCTAATTGATACTTATCTTTCAAATGGCGGTTGAATATATTGGAGACATATTTTCTACTTAAATTAAGGTCTCTAGCACCCATCACGAAACCAAAAATCCCATCAAGGATATGACGTTCAAATATTGCATCAACTGGAACACCAAGTCCACATAATGTCTTTATCATTGATTGTATCTCCTTTGAAAGACGAAGGGTACTCAAAGACTTTGGATCGCTAGATCTATCATATTTTCCATGGCATGGCCAGCCATTGCAATCCTCATGTAGATACTCATTATAGGTGATAATTGCATCCCTTGACATATCATTCACTTGCTTCGCTATAAATTTGCATTGGCATTCTCTTTTTTGGACAAAATTTTTCTTTCTTAATGGTGGTTGTGGATGTCCTCTAAGATCATTTGGGTGATAAAAATATTGGAACCTAAAAAATAGCCAACATTCAAAGAAACATCATTACATGTAATAGTAATACCAATAATAATTTTTGGAACTTAACAATACATATTGAAAGAACATATAAATTGGATTAAGAGGTCATGATAAATAGTGATAATGCATAGTTCAATGTTGTTGGACCCATCATAGAAGTTTCACCATCACCAAAGCACTTTCTATGCTATCTTCGTACAAATGTACATGGTGCATCCTGGTTGTTTTGCTCTCCCATAATGAATTCTTCCAACCTATTGTATGGTATCATAGCAGTGTGATTAATAGTGTCATATTCATGCTCTATATCACTCCAAAGAAGGTCTTGGCTTGAAAATATATGCATATGTCTCTTTAAATGTAAATCAAACAAAGTTAAATGA
Organism: Picea engelmannii; assembly: GCA_009831015.1. NCBI lineage: Eukaryota > Viridiplantae > Streptophyta > Pinopsida > Pinales > Pinaceae > Picea > Picea engelmannii. The sequence goes on along the minus strand of ML792663.1, from coordinate 217,498 downwards.
AAATGTATCTATTTGAAATAAAAATTCGAGAAAATGGTAAATGTAAATCAAACAAAATTAAATGAAAATATATCTATTTTAAATAATAATAATAAAGGCTAGTAATATTGGAGACCTCATTGACATTGACACATACACATGTTCTTAACTCAAATAACTTGAAACTTAGTCAATTATAAGTTCAATGGTTAAAAACAATGTAATCAAGACTTAAAATTTACTTTTTAAATTTCATCTTGTATCTTAAACCAATTCTATTGCATGACCAATATAGATTCTCAATTGATAGTATAAATATTACATTGATAGTATAAGAGGATCATCAACATCCTAACGATAGCTAGGTTTCACATTGAGAAAGTCAAAGCATGTTGCTATAAATTTGGCATTGTTTCTAAGTGTGAGAAGAATAGTGAAGACACTTGGAAACATTGGCAAGAACTATTCAAGCTAAGATAAAGAAGCTTGTGATAGTATGGCAATCTCAAATGACATAATACCACTTGAACAAGATCTAGATACCTCTCAAAAAGCTTGAAATATGTTAAAAACTTTGTAAGAGACATCTATAGTAACCGAGAGGTTGTCTGTTAAGAAACCAATTGTATATTTGAGGGCAATAAAAGGTGGATCACTCATACAAAATCTCAATAAATTGAAACATCTTAAGATATGAACTTATCATTCTATCTAAAGAGATAGAGAGTAGGGATCTTATTTTTATAACCCTTAACAATTGCATTGGTGTTTTCAAGTGTTTGTAGTAGGTGTTAATGAGAGCTATACCATTGACATTTGTCAATGATGAGCTGGGAGGATTTTTATCGTGGGAGGAGAGGAATAAGCTTAAGTATGAAGGTGACAGTTATGAACATACCTTCACAACAAAGTAATAGGAAAATGAAGACAAAGTTTGGCTAGCAAGGAGAGAAGAGAGGGAAGTTAATGACAAGGTGAATTCAAGGTGATTTACCCATGTGCTTATAGGGTTTTCATTATGGAGTATGACTTTATTGAGAGTAGGGTTAGGGTTTCTCATTATGCAGGTTTGAGTTTTTTAAACATAGGGTTAAGGTTTTTCATTATAGAGGTTCATTTTTTTAGATATAGGGAATGTATTCTTTATATTTGGCCTTTACATTGGTTTATCATGAAATTTTAAATTAATATTCTTTTAGATACTTTAATATCAATTTTATAGTAGCCCACAAGGATGAAATTTGATAAGCAAATTGCTTGTAGCCTTATGGTTTTTCATTGTGGAAGTTGACTTAGTTGAAGATATGGAATTTATTCTTTATATTTGGCCTCCTTTACACTCCTTTACCCATGAAATTTTAATATATTTTTCGTTTCTTTCTTAGAAATACTCTAATATCAATTCTATGGTAACTCACATAGATAGAATTTGAGAGGAAAATTAGTCATCATGAGGAATTTTAAGGCATTTTACCTATCAAATACAATAAGAAAGTTTACTTGTCAAATACAATAAAAAAATTACTGGGACCATGTCAATCTTTGTTGGAAATCTTAAAACAAGTAATAGAGTGATCCAAACCATCAAATTTCATGGGTTGGTTTTGAAATTTGAATCCTTTTGGTGGATTATGTTGATAAGGATTTTTAACCCTCATCAATCCATGCTAGAGTGCTAGGAAAAATATTCAAAACATGATTCCAATATTTTACTATGCCCTAATTCACTTCCTCATTTCTTTCAAATTACAAAAGAAAAATGCTAAAATAAAATCTTAGTACTAGAAACAAGATATAAACACAATATAATTATATTTTTGTTTCAATAAAGCTTGATACCATAAATCCATAATAAAATTAAATGAAGACAATTCCCATTCATAAATAACATCGATGGCTAACAACATTTTAGTTAAATAGTTATAAATTAGATTGTTTTTCATAAACTTCGGACAAAATCCATAAAGAGAGACTCCAATGGTTAAATGGGATAGGTAAGAGCCAATAGGGACCATATTTACAATTAGTAGTGTTTTTACCATGCCACAAAGGGGGTAGTTGCTGATGAAAGTATCAAGATAGTGTTGCACAATAGGCCAAAAGAAGTGGCATTGGAGTGCTCTTGAGACACCTAGAGAGTAATGAACGTAAATTCCCACAATTCAATTCCGTGTATCAGTATACAATATACAGTTTACAATAGAGTTGAGAGTGGACAAGATCATAATGCTTTCAATGAGAGTTGAACTCATAACCTCCTGCTTACTAAATGGGTGTTCTAACTAACTGAGGTATGAAAACATCATACGCAATTAATTTAGGGTTTGGAGTTTTTCGAATTTTAACGACACTATCCAATTCATTTAATGAGTTATTACGTTGAAAGGCGTACACCTATTGACCATGAGCACATTTAATAGGTTTTTAGTGCTTAATCAGTTTTGTATGGACAAGATTAAATATTGATGGAATATTCTTAGTAGTCTCAATAAATCAATGGTTGTGATTTCAACCACTAACTTCCTCACTATTATAAAGACATCAATGTACATGTTTATTTTTTTACTTTTACTTAATCATATTTAAAATTTACTATGGTGGCCAGTTGATTGCCACGTATGAGAGATTAGGGTTTCATTTTCTAGGCCAACATAAACCTTTGGCCTTCACCAACCATGTTCTGGACACACTCCCTCCTTCCAGTCAACTCCTTCCGACTCCTTCCGTCCACCTCTGGGTCGTTTCTCTTTCCCGACGATTCAGCTTTTGCAAGCTGTCCTTTCAACATTTACCAACCACGAATTTGTGGTTGTGCTAGTATTTAAACAACCTGAATGCACGAAAAATGAAAACGTGGATGATAGGATTTGAAACAACTTGGTCAAACCATATGATTTTTCGTTCTACTGGATAATCATTCTGGCACATCAACCTTTCTTATTGCTTTTCTTTCATCAATCCAATTTATTCATTGTTAATTATTACTATACACGGATCGATGCCACATGAATCTCAAGTTACAGTGTCACATGAATCTTAGGTTGTCAGGTGACTTGGGTGTGCCAAGTCAGTTTCACCCCGGGCGTCAGTTGTGAGGGCATGACAGATGGTATCGGAGCCGGTTGCGAACAACTTAGTGGAGACATTTCTAGAAACTTTTCACCATCCTTCACCTTCATGACAAATGGTATTAGAGCATATTTCTCATCTGTGACAGAGGGGAAGAACATACTTGAAGGAAGTCGGTTTCATCACAAGTTTGGAGATTTTAGCAAGGCACACCTTGGGAGGGTTTGATCACGAATTGTGAAGGAAGAAAACTGGGATGGCCTAGTTAAAGGATTTTAATAGGATCATCACAGGGTTATGCAGGTTAAGGACCCAATTTGGAGATAGTTGAAGTTGCGAAGTGAAGTCCACTGATTTGAGTGAATATTTGGTCACAAATTTTGGTGAATTCTTGAAGTAAATTATTGACACCTTGCACAAATGTTGAAGATACTTAAAACTTCAGACATGGATGGGTTGCATGTAGAAGAAAGTGGCACAAATAAGGATCCAAATACATTCAGGGTGAAGTACCAACTCATTTCTCTAGAGAATAAAATAGAACAGATGAAGAACACAATATATGAACAAGGTGAGAAGGTTGAACGTTTGGAGGCTGAGATGAGCAGATTGTTGCATGAGTTTAATGAGGATGTGCGGGAGATCCATGCAAATTTGAATATAATCACCAGCACACTGATCGATGATGTCCAAGACAAACTCAAGACAATATAGGATTCTTTGGAATCAATCACCCAAAAGTTGAAAGATCAAGAAGATACCATTACATTGTTAAAGCGGGTTGCAATGAGTGGGCCAAGCTCATCCGTCATGAAAATAAGTTTTAAGATGAAATAACATGAACCATACGATGGTAGCTACAATGCTAAGTTGTTGGGAAAATTTTGTTGGGACATGGAGAAGTACTTGGAGCAATTGAACATAAGTCTAGATAAAGCCAAGGTAAACGTTGTTGTACTGTTCTTGACAGGGACTATGAAATTTTTGTGGAGAAACTGGGTGGAAGATTTAGTAGTTGGTTGAACCATAGAGAATATCAAAAATTGGGTAGAGATGAAGACATCCTTGAAGGCATAGTTTGGTCGGAGAAACCAAGCTTGGATCATAAGAAATCATTTTTTGTCTTTAAGCATGTTAGTAAGATCAAGATCGATATCAAGGAGTTCATTGGCCTCATGTTGGAGATCAAGGATATGTCCTAGGAACAAAGTGAATTCCAATGCCAGAATGTGCAAACTCTTGCTAAAGCAGACTGTGGCAGAAAAAATATTTGACTTCAAAGATGAAGCCAAGATAGGTCCTAGGAGAAGTGAAGACACCCAAAGTGAGAAGCAAGGCAAGAAGACAAAGGACATGGGAAATTTTAAGGAATCCAAAGCTAGTGAAGAAAATGCCAAGTAGTCAGATTTGTAAAGGGAGAAAAAAACAATTTCGTTTTAGATATGTGTGAAGGAGCATTATGCTAAGAATTGTTTGTTGAAGAAAAAAATGAACACTTTGGAGAAGGTGGATAACCCATTTGTAGGAGTGCTATAGGTTTTGGGTGCATGGAGGTAGACAATACAACAAGTCAAGACCCCAACATGACAAGACTTAGTTATGTTCAAGCATAATTCAATGGGAAATCAATGTTAGCCATGGTGGATAGCAATGCTACTCACAACTTCATGAGAATGAATGTTGCATAGAGACTTGGACTACACTTTCAGTAGGCGTGCACCTATTTCAAGGAGGTAAAGTAAGGTGAACAAGAGGTTTTTGGCATAGCCAAGAACCTTCCTTTGAATCTTGTGGAGTGGACTCGGAAGGAGGGTTTAATCATTTTTCCCGTAGATGACTATGAGGTGGTACTGGTTAAGGAGTTCATGTAGATTGAGAAGGTAGTTCTCATTCCTTATGCAAAGATTTTGGCTATCTTTTCTTGACTAACTCAATGTTTGGTGTCTATGGTAAAGGGGAATAGGGGGATGCACATAAGAATATATTCCTTACACATGGTTGGAAATGGTGACCAGTGCCTTTACACAAACATACATGGACAAGGAGAAGAGATGGTTGAGCCAAGTGACTCGAAAAACCGAGAAGTGTTGATAGGCTTGGGGTGGTGCATTGACAATATTGAAGGGATATTGGACTATGCGATATACTCCATGGATATGTTTGTAGAATTTTGCGAAAGTGTGAATGATGTTTTGAAGGAACTAACACAAATGATGGTGAAAAGGAAGCCATAAAAACTTGAGGAACATATAGTTGAATTATTTGTTGAACATGTGTGTGATGGGGAGAAACCACATCCTTGGTACAAACATTCCAAAGAGGAATTTGAACCAATTGCAGACACTCTTGGAGATGACTAATGGCCATAAAATCCATAACTTGAGTTTCTTGTGGAGAAAGGTGATTGTAGAATTAGATCCAACTTACCATCGATGATGTACTTGACAAATAAATACAATGACACTTCGAAGGTTGCAACAGAACGAAACAAGGATGGATAAGATGGGATTCTTAGACACCCATTTCCACTCTTGCACTGAGACTTGGGTATGTTGGCTCACTGTCACGAGGATGACGAATAAACGGTGCCTCAGAGGAAGGCACCATAATGACTTGAGGGAATGCTAAGGTTGAGAAGTTGCGGAAAGAAACAAATGGTTTTGGTGTTGAAGTGAGTTCTTTTGGACTTGGTGTGATGATTTAATTTTCTACCTGACTAGATAAGACACAAGGATATCCAACGCACATTAACAATCAAAACAGGTTGAAGTAAAGATGCAGTGGTGAGACACAATGTATAAATTTAGGTCATAACGATGGTGATTGGTGACCACAATACATGAAGTAGTGTTGGGAGTTACAGGGACGACAACAACTTGGAGTGGGGGAGGATGTGAGGTCTTGGGTGCCAAGCTTGGGTGTGAAACCTCACACCATGCACACAATTATGTGGATAGGATGCTCAACACATACAATAGACACAATTTCTACATATAGTGGATGATTTGGGGAACCTTGGGCATGAAATGCACTAAGGAGGACTCAATTGATACCGTAATGAAGATGTTATGTGTATAGTGAGGATGTCTTGTGACAAAAGTAACCGATTATATGGGTTATCCAAATTCATGGAAAAAGACTTCGTTGCATCATTGTTCAAGTCAAGTAAGCTATATTATGGAGGGATCACTTAGATGGGTTGGCTCGACACATCTAGTGGGTGTGCAAAACCATGACAAGGGTCAGTTGAACAAGTACTTGGGTGCTTTTTTAACATGGTGGGTTGGATGAGTGAAAGGATGTGGGAACTAGTTGGAGATTTGGTGGGTCGGCTAGAAAATTTGGTTGGGTGCTTGGAGAGTCGTCTAGATGAGTCACCCAAGCACGTGCACACTTGAGGTCGGCTTAGACTTTTTGAGGGGAAAAACACATGGAGAAAACTGATCGACTTTATCACATGCCAATAGAGACATCGATCCACTTGGGGGAGTCGACACATATAAATAAAGTGAGGGGGAGAGCTGTTGAGATTTGGGTACCTTGGAAAGTGGTCCCCATGTGCTTATGAGTCTCTAAGCACAAAGGGGGAAGACTTTTACCCTCATACTTTACTTTATGATTCTAATTTCACTTTGACTTAGGAGTTTTAAGTCAAAAGTGAA
>ML792663.1:199144-210688 GCA_009831015.1 Picea engelmannii | reverse complement strand
GTTTCCACAAGATCTTATGGTCAGAGGAAACTTATAGCAATACTTTGAAAAATCCTTTTCAACTCAGGAATGGTAGATAAGATTTAGTTTTAACTTTTTATCAACAAAATAAATATTCAAGTGAAATCTAACAAAAACCAAACTGATATAAATACGATCTAGACTTTTAAATAAAATAAAAACTAGAAAGAAAGGAAATTCTACAAAATGAAAAAGTTGCAAAGAAATGAAAATTCACACACTTATTTACAAAACTACTGCAACATGAACCAAACATGGGGCCCTTCAAGCTGGCACATGCACAAAGAGATTAAGCAGAGGATACAATCAGATCTTCAAATTGCTCAAAAGCTTGCTTACAATCCCAAGTTCAGAATTTTTATTCAAAATATGAATCCCCCCTTAAACTTCACCCACTTGCATATTTATACATCACAAAAGAAGCTAATATATTCATAAAACTCATCCCAACCAACTAATTTCCATTTTAATCATTCATCTAGATGAGATTCAACCTCCACAATGGCCAAAATCATGGAAAAAATCGCGAGTACACAAATCTAGTCTTTACATTTTTTAGAAAAACCTAGAAATATCCCAAATCACACATTTCTGGAAAATATGCTCTCTCGTCACTTAATTGAGCATGTTCTGCACAAAACCCATGTCCCATAATTTTGAAATTCATCTTCATCAATCGACAAATCACGTGTGAAGTTTGTTGCCTGATTTTTCTTCTATAAAAAATATTGTAGAGGGGCTGAGTTGACCATGCGTTGATCGAGATTTTGTGATGGATTTTTTGCTAAACCAATAGGAAACGAACCATACCATGAACATGGGGAACAAAACTCTTGTCCTTTATTTCTCCCATCTAGCCTTATAATCCCTAATGGGTATCAGGAAAAGCAACAAAAGGGTGGCGACGAACGAGGAGAATTCGAATATAATAATTTTGTGAACCCGCTAACCCATGGTTGTAGAGATGATCAAAAAAAAAATACCGAGTGTATAGGAATGTTCGGTCAGACTTACATGCAAGAAGAATGAAATATTTTGGAGCCCGACACCCGCGACAAGTTTGATGGTTGAAATGTAGATCACAAAACTTGGGGTGCAAATTGAAGGTCATGGAAAATGGAGAGTGAAGGCTCGAACCTGCAAACCCACAAAACTGAAAAATGGCTAAGTGTTTAAACAGACTTATGAAATAAGCAAGTGGGTGAAAATGAAGGCCCGCCAACCCGTGAACTCGCGAACCTACGAAACTGAAATATGACTAAGTACAGTAATCAGAAAGGGAGAAAGGAAGGGATAAAATAAAAGAGGGATAAGGGGAGGTGTAGAAGAGGGAAAATAAATTGAGTAAATAAGTGGGAAAAATAGAATGTGGAAGGAAATCATGGAATAACATAATGGTTTCAACATGTATTTGAGAAGTACTTCTACTCATGCATTATGTTTTGGAGGTTCAGACATAGTTCTATAGGGATATGTTGATCCAGATATGGAAGGTGATAAAGATAGCAGGAGGAGCACCACATAGTATTTTTTTACTGTAGGTGGAACAACACTAAGTTGGATTTCGAAACTGCAAAAGGTTGTTTCACTTTCAATAATATAAAGAGATTATGTTGTTGCTACAAAGACTAGTAAAGAAATGATTTGGTTACAAAGGTTTAGGGAGGAATTGGGAAAGAAGAAAGAGAATAGTAGGTTGTATTGTGATAGTGAGACTGCCATTCATATTTCAAAGAACTTGACCTTCCATTCAAATACTAAGAATATACAACTCAGGTACCATTTCATACGATCCGTCTTGGAAGATGGACATTTGAAGTTGGAAAAGATACATATTAGCCATAATCCTGCATACATGTTAACAAGGGGAGTAACCAGGGAGAAACTGAGTTAATGCTCAGTTTCAGTTGGCCTTCAAGCATGAAGGTGAAGATGATAAATTATCCATGTCCAAGAAGGATCATAGTCCAGTAGATACAACAACGATGGAGTTGTTGTGCTCAGTCTCCAAGTGGGAGATTATTGGTTGTGGAGCCTGATTATCTGCCTCATTCAGAGGTCTTTGTTTTCATCTGTGTTTATACGCCGTGAAGACTGGACACCCCTCCACATGGGGGGCTTGCAGGGGGGGATTTACCCCCCTGCGGGGTCTGGGGTTTCAGGGGCGAAGCCACCGAAGGAAAAATTTCCTTGTAAATGTATATTGTAATTTCATAGTCACTCTTGAATGATCATCATTAAGTCACATATATGACGGTAGAGATTATGTTAGGTTTTTTTTTCCCTAGAAGGAAACCCTCTTTTATGAGGGAATTTTATTGCGATTGTGTATTATTGTGAATATTGTATTCTGAGTGAGGAGACTGTGAGAGAGAGAAGAGGAAGTTACAACAGGTGTGTTGTAGGTTTCATCCCTTCATTTTGTTGGATAGTAAAAAGGAAGGATCTGGAAATTTCTCTGGTGGACGTAGTCCACATTGGGTGAAACACGTATATCTTTGTCTCTATTGTATTGTGTATCTTCTGTGTTTTATTTCCTCATTTTTTTTACTTGATTTCTCCATGATCATATTTTTCTAAGAACTAGTATCAGAGTGAAAGGTAACTCACAAGAAAATAGGGTTCCTGGTTCGAGTGGGAGAAATGGCGGAAGATGGAAAATTTAGTGTCTCATTGTTAAATATTTTGGTATTGCAAATTTTTCCTATGATAAAATTCAATTTTCCCTATGATAAAATTCTTGATAGTAAAATTTTACAGAAGTTGAATCATATTTATAGGCAATGAAAAACTATATTTACAAAAAAAATCTATTTACAACAAAATTAGAATATTCCAAACATTTCTACATCTATTTCCAAACATACATGTACACTATGAATATGATGTAAATGGATACGCAGTGTTGCATAACGCATCACTGGAGTAGAGCCTAAACGAAAAATGAAATAACAAAAGCACGAGATAACAATTATCTGGAGAACCGATTGTTGTAACCGTGGACGAACACACTACCCTTGGGTATTTTGTCTGTTGCTTCTCTCCCAACCGAACTATACCCACATATGCAATGGAAAAAAGAGATTTTCCTCTGAAGTAAGAGACGCAATTAGTATGAATATGTTGTAACCAATTCATCCATCTCTTCGGGAAATAATTGAGTCGCACAAATGTAATAATTGAAATCTATTCATCCATCTCTTGGGGAAATACTTGATTCGCAAAAACGCAATAATTGAAGATAAAAATTGATTGAACCATGATGTAGCAGTGACCACTAATTTTGACAGTGATTTTCCTTGAATAAGAGTAATGATTCAACTTGCATTCGAGGATGGAAGCCAATATCCCGGCTGCTATGCCGCATTGAATGGTGTGACAGGTGGATTATAGGTTGTCGAATCCTAAGACAATATCCATTCTTCCACGCATCATTGAATTCTATGGAAGGTGGATTATAGGCCGTCGGATCCTAAAACATTCGAGAAAAATCAGAATCAAAAGAACGTGCGGTCCTTCTATCTAATAAACATGCTCGTTCATTGAGCCGTGAGGTAGCGGTAACTAATTTTGTCTTTGAAAACAACCAGAATAAAACTAGCACATACACATTAATAGTTGATGGTGAACGCCCATAGGAATTACCATTAGTTAACCATTTTAGAAAAATGGCTAAAAATTTCCACATTAATAAGTGATGGTGAATGCCTATAGGAATCACCATTTAATCATTTTAGAAAAATGGATAAAAACTTCTAGTGAGTATAATTTGGGATACCCTCATAATTTGGGATACCCTCGTACCATAATCATCATCATAAAAAAATGTTTTCATAAATAGTTGATAAATTTATATTTAAAATTAATAGATGAAAATGAAAATAATTTTGAGAAATTGATTTTATAAAAATATTAAGAATACTTTCTATATAAATTTATGTTGCAAGAGTTTCTGAAAGGTGGGAATGCTGAGTGTTTCGAATGAGTAGAAGTTCCCCCCAAATTTACAAGAAACTTGAAGTTGGGAGTGACAATAATATATATTAAAAAGATATAAAAAACTATTTTAGATTACAATGTATCTAAATAATAATACATTTTAAATATTATTTCAATAAACATTGCTCCTATTACAACAACTACAATATGTAAATTACTAATTTAATTTGTACTAATAATTATATGAATATATTTAACACAATATTGAAAATTTAATATCCATAAAAATTTAATTACGAAGAAAAAGTTGTTTTAAGGGGAGGTTCCTCTAGAAGCCTTTGTAGTATGTCTGTTGCGTATAGAAACATGCCACGTGTCCGCTCACTCTGTCATGTTATTTTCTATAATATTTATTTATTTCTTATCTGGTATTGCGGTATCCATTGCTGAGTTGAGCTACTCAGACCATTGAATTTCAGAAAATTCAATACTCAATAGAGACGAAATGGCACGCGTCATGGAAGTTGGATCTGCAAATGAATATTTTGAGAAGAGAAATTGTCGAGTTCACTTCGTTCAGGCTAGCATTTCTTCTAGAAAATAAAATTGTCAAGGAATTTCTTGGACTTTTCTTTGTGTGATACCAAAATTTCTGCGGATTCCAAGAAGAAACAACATTGGATTTTGAGGAAGTAGAACGGAAATAGAACTGACCTGTTTCTCATATCTTCAATGAACTGACCTGTTTAGATCTAGTCACGAGTCAAGTATTTGGCAATAGAAAGCGTCACTTCTGGGTCAGCCTCCCGAACATGATAATCAATAACTAAATCCGACACGATTTTTTTGTACAAGTCCTACATTGGAATCAAATACAACTTCATCCATTCAAAATATGATTTAGATAATGTTTGTTATTTCTGAACCAATTTAAAGGGTTAGAATTCCAGTTTAGCAACACATTAATCAATATGATTTTTGGTTTGCCAAACTCCAACGAGCAGAGTGAAAAATCAGATGATTTTCTTGGTGGATATCCAACTTCACCAACCCTTACTCCAATACTGCGAACGTTAAACAACTTAAATATCGCTCGTCTTAAGTACTTCTTAACAATCCTGAAAATATTCAAGTGACAAGTTTCTTCTGGAAGAGCTTATACACAAGATTCTGGCTAAAGAATTTAACATTCCAATATTTCGAACTATATTTTTAAAAGTATAAGTTTATTATAAAAAACCTACAAACATACACAATGTTAAAGAATTTAACATTTCAATATTTTAAAAAAACAACCTATCAGTTCACATTCTTTACAGGATTCTGAGAGGTGTTTAAGTTTTTCCTAAAATATTTGTCCAATGCTCTTCTGACCTTTTGCCCAGTTTAACGACCCACCAAATTTTGAGAGCAAACCACTCCTCTTATTCTTCTTGCCATCATACCTAATCTTGACTTTATCTTGAAAATCAATGACACCAAACTAGAGGTTAATCTTGACTTCATTGACTGTAGGTTTAAAATCAGTAATGCCAAATTAGAGGTTATTCATAGCACTTGCAACGATAATAATCACATGTTTTACTTAAAATATTTTTAAGATGATACAACAAGGTAGACAATAAATATGATGGAAATCAAGAAGAGACCGTGAAATCAAGACGAAGGGAAGGAATGTACGGTAGTGGAATCAGTGCTACCAAATTAGAGGTTAGGCCAAATTAGAGGTTATTCATAGCACTTGCAACGACAATAAGAACATGTTTTATTGAAATATTTTTAAGATGATATGACAAGGTAGACACTAGTTATGATGTAAATTAGGTAGACACTTTGAAAACAAGACGAAGGGAAAAAATGTACGGTAGTGGAATTAATGCTTCCACATTAGAGGTTAGGCATTCTTTAAGAGGAGGTTCTTCTCCCATTTGTAATTTGTCGAGGGTGTATGGAAGCAAACCATGTGTTAATGTACTTTAAAATCACATGGCAGTGCATATACCTCTAGTTATAAAGACATGTGGAAGGAAGAGAGGGTATTCTGAATGTGCAGTCATTGCTGGGAGATCCAACCCTAAGCTTATCTATGTGCATTCTATTATGCAACCACACTTCAGTTAGTGGATCCCTTCTCAAGTCTCGCTCCATCCTCTCCAGAGCATGTGCTTCCTCCATGACATGGAAGATCGTAGATAAGAGCGAAGTAGTTGTAGCCTAAGCTTGTTTTCCTAGGAAAGCCCTACTCTCATCAAGAAGGTGTTGTTGTTGATTCCTTTCTTCCAAGGTAGTCTATCCAAGAAGGAAATGGTTCTAAACATTTCAGACTATTGTAGAAGTGCTTGGAAAATTCAAGGCTACTGTAGAAGCACCTGGAACTTTAGAGACTACAGAAAAAATGACTTTGTTATAGTTGCAACACCCACAACCCTAGCCTTCTTCACTTGGAACACAAAAGGTGCCCGCAACACCCCCCAGTGGAAGCCATGATTGGAGATGGTAGAAAACCTATAGAACTATATCGAGTAGTAGGGTTTTGATCACAGAGAATGTTTAAGAGGGAAGAAAAATTTAAGAAATCACTTTAGGGTTTTTGCATCTGTTTGTTAGTGGAGACTAGGAAGGATTTGAGCCCTACATCAATTGACGAGCATTCTTGAATGATTCTAAGGGAATTTGAAAGGTACTATGTCTGCAATTTAACCATTTCTATTAATATAGTATCTCTAAAAATTTTAACTCTTTTGTTTGACTTTTTTTCTTCCAAACTTAACGGGCAATTGAAGATTTTTTTTTTGTGGCAAGCAAGCCTCAATCAATTATGTTGTGCTAGGGGTTGTTGGAGATATAAACCCACACCTTGATGTTCAATCCATAAGTATGAAGTGGCATATAGTTGAAGGGGAATATAATTGAGTAGTAGAGCAACCTGCTAGCCAAGCCTAGGCCCTATGATCCACTCCTAGGCTCTCCCATTCTCAACAATGTATCATAGCTAATTGTTGAGGTTGATTGGCGATGGTTATGAAGTCTGAGAAATCCATGCCTTAACATCGAACCTATAAGCATGCGCATATGAAAGAGGCCTGTATCTCAGGGGTAGATGAGCCTGCCATCCATGGGACTGTCCTGGGGAATTTCCTGGGTTGGATAACTAACCTATCCAATTTCAACATGGTATAAAGATAATTGTTGAGGTATATTCATATCGAACCAGTAAGTATGCCCCTCATGAAAGGGGCGAGTATATCAACAATAGCGCAACCTACCCACTTCCTTGAGTGTCCAATTCCCAACAAAATTCACCTACTCTGCCAAGACCTTACCCACAACAGAATATAAATTCAATTCTCTCCAACAACTATAATCGACCAATAATCTCTGAGGAACAAGATCCATCCATATCCTAAAACCCTAGAAATCGAAAACCCGAAAAAGCTAAAAAACCCAAATCAATACATGGACTCAGCCTACCATGGGACCTCAAACAGAAGTTAGCTTTGAGTTCCCCATATATAAACAGTCATTGAGAAACCTATCCCCCACTTCGGGGTTATGCTAGTTAGAAAGAAACAAAATTGAAAATACATATACAAAATTTTAACATCTTTTTAAAATTAAACTTTACATATATAAACTTCAAACATCTTTGTAAATTTAAAGCATTATTCTTGTTCTCATTAGAAAAAGATAAATAGTAGTACTCTTGTAATATGAAAATACAATAAAAGCCAATGATATGATTGGTTTATAGCCACAACAAATTGGATAAAATGCTTGCCATGGATTGGGTATTGATTTATTCAACTTTCATGTTTAGTATGGGCTTGAAGGAAATCATACATGCATTAAAAGTTTTTCATATCTACAACTATAAAGTGAGTAGTATTAAGTTTTTTTACTTGAATAAATTTTTAAATAATATTTAGTATAGTTTAGTCCTTGTTTTATAGTGATATTTTAAATAAATATAATGAAAATATTTGTAATTATGTATGTGTAATAAAGGAATACAAATATTTGCATTTTAATTTAAAGATCTCTATTTCGGAAACATACCAAGCTCCCATTTCCTTGATATTGAAGCTCCCAAAAAACTCCCAAGTTCTCAAAATAGTTCTGAGCCAATTGGAGAAGTTTCCTTCCAGTTCCCAAGCTCTCGGAAGGTCAAAAATGAGTTTGAGAGATGAAATTCGTTCTGTGCAACTATTATATAAATGCATTGAAATGAACGAAAATTAAAATGAAAATGATTTTGAAAAAACTAACCTATAAAAAAAATGAAAATACTTTGTAGAAGAAGAATAAATTATTTTAATGTCCACGAGGCTAAGAATATCCTATGGGATAGATCACCTCACACATTGATTTTCTACATTTCATCCCTTTTCATGTTTAGCATGATGATGAGCTCCCCCAATTTTTCCAAATAAATTATTCCAAGAGCTAGATGTCAAGATACTTACATCGTTGTCCATATTGTCTTTGAAGGCTTCACACTCTAAAATGAAATGTTTTTCTACTTCCACTTTTCCTGAGGTGTAGAACATATGCACCCTTTCTTCCCAAGCTTCCTTTGGTCTTTCCAACACTTGATTTCACAACTAAGTTGATGGGAATTGGTTCTTAATTATGAAATAAACATTTTGGCTCTCCAAAATATATTGGCCCCTATGTACTCTTTTTGATGATGATTGTAAGTGGGGTTAAACACTTCAATATAATACTCTTTCTTTCTCTCTAGTCCTTTATCCTAGGTTCGCTTGTGGAACCTATTAATAACAAAATCCTTTATCTCTTTATTGTTCGTAGGGAACCTATTCAAGTGAATATCCCATTTACTAAGCCATTTAATATTTTTCCACACCCATGTCTTCTTTCTTTTCCACAATAAGTCACTGAAGACGACCTTAGGCCACTGATCGTCTTTTATTTGCTCAAATTTTTTAGGTATCTTATGAGACGCACCATAGCAATTTATTCAATAGGAGCAACCCCCATTTCACTCAGCATGATATCATAAGGGACTAAACTTTTAATTTTAAACTTGTTTGTAATCAAGCATTTTTTAATATTCTCAATTTTCTTTCACTATAAGTAGATGTACTGCTGGCCCACACTTCACAACCATAGAGAACCACCAGGATCACTAAAAGCCCAAAGAGAGTTTTCATAGTCTTCCAATCCCATAGCTCTGCCTCTCTGCACCTATTTTGGAAAACATAGAACACTTTCAAACCTACCAAAGTTATTTTCTTTCTGCAACTTTCCCAACTTAGATTTTTGTTAAAGTCAATTCCGAGGTATTTTTAATTTGCCACTTTTTCAAGAGTTTTTCCTTCAAAGTAGAACTTATGCTGATTATGTTTTCTTTCACTAGAGAAAACTACCACTTTCGTCTTGCTAGTATTGACTTGCATCCCCACTGTACTACAAAAGTGATCAAGGGAAATTAAGTGTTCTTGCAGCCGAAGAGAAGATTTAGCAATCAGAATAAGGTCATCTGCATACAAAAGAAGCCTTATCACAAAATCCCCCAAAAGAGCACCATTACCCTCCTGAAAGTTTAACCACTCTTCAAGCATGTCTATATATGAACCAAAAAGGGTAGGGGATAATGGGCACCCTTGCTTGACCCCGATATCACTCCTAAAAATTTCAGAGATACCAACTGACATTCTGATTTTGACTTTAACCTCCTCATATATCCTATGGACAACTGATCTAAGATGCATAGGAACCCCAAGTTCCTCCATTCTATGCCAAAGCTTATCTCTAGGGACCCTGTCAAAGGATTTTTTGAAATCAACAAAGAAACAAAATGCTTCCTCTTTTTTCTCCCACACTTTTTCAATAATGTGATTTAGAGTTATACCATGATCAATCATTGAGTGTTTAGGTCTGAAACATGCTTTCCCTTTGGCATGTTTATTTCCTTCTTCTTCCCACTTCCTGATTCTATTTTATAACATACTTCTGAATAACTTTGAAAACAAGGGGTTTATCATTATGGTCCTATAGTTGGAGGGATTGATGACATCCCCAATCTTGAAAAGTGCCATTTCCAGGATCGTTGTCCAATCTGTAGGGAATCCCTATTGAATGATGTTGTTGAAAATTTTCATAATGTGAGGTGCACGAGTTTTTGAACCCGATTTTAGATATTATGCTTGGAGTTCAACTAAATATTCTTCTTTTCCAACACCCAACTTTTTGATAACCACCTCAATCTCTTGAATGTTTGAAGAGCTTAGTAGTAGTGTTGACCAAGGGAGGGGGGTCAACCTTAGGATATTGGTCATAAAATTTCTTTGCATACGCAAACGATTGATAATGTGTGATATAATTTTCAGTTTGTTTCTTTCTCGTTTGAAGTTCCTTACAAAATAACTTGGGATTATTTTTCCCCAAGAAGATTAGTTCCTCCCTCCTTCAGATCATGAAATAAACTTTTTTCTTTCTTATAATTTTCTTGTAGAATTTTATGTTTATTTATTTTTGTCTTGAATTTTTCAAAGTTTTCTTTGTTGTTTTGCATTCCTCATCAAACCAAGCATTAACCGGAAAACAATTTGTTTTAGATTTTCTATTTTTTTCTCTTTTGCATTCTCTAAGTGTGATTTGAATTAAATTTGTTAGCTCAATACTATGGAGGCCCTGGGGCAAAATTTTATCCTTGTTAAACAACCTCTCTAACGTTATCTTGAAGGTGTTACAGTTTTTTTGAGTCAAAATAATTCTTCCCTTTGAAGAAGGTTGTTGAATGCGCTGATTTTTTGTTTCACGTTGTTGCTTTTCAGCCTAAGTAAAACTTAAATAGATTGGTCTATGATCATATTTCAACTCCCATAGTTGTTCACAAATAAAAAATTCTTCCATTTTCTCACACAAGCCATGCGAGAAAATTGCATAATCTACTACAATTGCTCCATTGTAGGTATTGCAGGTGAAATTACCAGAATTCACCCATCTAGCCAACCCATTACAAATGATTAAGTCAAATTCCCCACATAGAGTAAGAAACTGCTCCCCAAAAAAGTTGCAACTTTTTTTGTCCTCTCAAACTCTTGTCCACTGATGATTTATTTCTTCTGTAATCCAAATGGGATTGCAGTTTTCATTACAACGAAGAATACTAGCTTGTTCACTTGATGTCCTAGCATTGAAGTCCCCCACTATAACGAATTCAGTTAGTTGAGAGTACACTGCAATATTGTTTTTTAAGGCTGCAAAGGGATTTTTGTGGTCAAGCCCCCTACTTTTGTAAGTTTTTGAGACTTGTGGGGAAAAATAACATGTTGCAATTCTGATGGTGTTACCATTTTCTGATATCTTAAACCAAATAAATTGTTTATTCGAGTCTTCTCTTTCTAATTGAATGAGATGACCTTTTTTTTCCCTCACTAAGACCATGATACCCATGTTTTCTTTACCATTCTCATCTTCCTTGTTCCACACTACCATCTTCACATATCCTTAAAACATATGTGTCTTGCACCCTTCATGCTTATGTTTTTCCAATAGACAAATTATGTCTTTATCTTCCGCGATAGGTCCTAACCCAGTGTAAGATAGCTAGAGAGGTAG
>ML792663.1:168449-199123 GCA_009831015.1 Picea engelmannii | reverse complement strand
GGGGGGGGGCAGAGGGCCCATAGTGATAATAGTGGAGGCCATATAATGTAAGGTGGACTAGGTCCACTATATTATTAATAAAGACCCACTATGGTAGTTGGATGTAATAAATGTGAGAAGGCTCTCTAGAATGTTCCTAGAAGATACATAGAGATATATAAAGAAATGTAATGAAACAGAGTGAAGAATATTGTTATGGTAACAAGCAAGTGTTCCTTGAGGAGTGCATTCCTTCCTTAAGGAATATTATATGGTGTTACCCTACCTCAAGGGTTTTCTCTATATTCTTGTGTTCGTGTCATGGTGAATGATTTATGGTTTATTCTTGGTATTATTGAAGTATATTTGCAGATTTTGTATAGGTATTTAACAATTTGTATCAGAGCACTTTCGTTGGCCAAAGGAGGGAAGATTTTTTTTCTCTTTTTACAGAATTTTTTCTCGGGAAGAAAAAGAGGGCAACACACTTCAGGTTAAGATCTGACAATTTACGAGATGAATTTGGAAAAACAAATTGGGTATTTGAATTCCTCCTAGAAAAATACCCAATTTCAAAAAAAAATCAATCGAAATGGAGTTCGGGAAGTAAAGTTATGAACATTTTAAATTCAATAGTTTTTCAGGGTTTTCCGGAAAAAAGTTGCAATTTTCTGCCTTAACTTATTGTTCTATTTTTTGGGGGTTTTCATAACAAGATGTATTTTGTAGGGAAATGTGATGGCCCTAGTATTGAAACATTCATTAAAGAAAGAAAGACAACATGGGAAGATATTTGGCCCCATTGGGTAGATCTCAAATTGCAAGGTGATGTTGTCATTTGGTGCAAATCGCTTGATTATAAGGAGATGATGACACTTTCCAATGGAGAATTTGAAAAAATATTGTTAGACAAGTGGTATTATGGAAAAAATAAAGATACAGAGAAAACCAAGAGTTTATTTTCATGTGACAAATCTATCTTACAGGTTCATGGTTGTATTCATAAAGAAAATATCATTGTTTCTATTAACCCTAGTTGCATGCATAATTTTATCAATGTTCAGTTGGTTAATAGATTGCAAGTTCCAGTAAAGAATATTCAAAGCACACAGGTTGAGGGTGAAAATGTTCAAATTTTTAAAGATTTGAAGATTACCATGGATAAATATGTGTTGCATTCATATTTTTATGCTATGGATATGGATGAAGTGGATATTGTTTTGGGATATGCTTGGATAGAATCAATGGGTACCATTAATATTAATGTGAAAAAGAAGTTTTTGAAGTTGTGGTACAAGAAAAAGAAAATCACATTGCAGGATGTGTCTCTCAGTAAGAAAGATGAGCCCATGGATGCTAGCAAATAAGTTATTGTCGAGTCGGAAGTTGAATCAGAGGTAGATTCTACAGAAGGAGATGAAGGAAAACTGCAAGAAAGACATAATCCGGAAGCTAAGGAGGTCATTGACTCAAAGGCACAAAGTGTTGTAGATTTGAAGAAAAAAGAAAAAATTCCTACAGTTGTTGTATATCGCCATCCACATCTTATAGAGACACAACAGTCATCAAGGAAAGGGCGTGTGCATCAACACATTTATGCACCAGCAGGGCACCAGACAAAAAACCAATCAAGAGGTGCATGAAGGACTACTAGCATTACGAGAAGAGCTCAAGCTACAGAAATAGTCCCATGGCAACCCTGACATAATGTAGAGCAAGATCAGGGTGGCAAGATAGCATATAGACATCATGTTCGACTTCCATTAGGATGGATGGATGGTCGTACTTGGTACCAGTTGGCTACATTGCTCAGTCGATCATATTGTATGGTTTCTTCTCATGTTTCGAGGATGAAAAATGTGAAGGGGGATGGAATGTAGTATACCGAGGGAGGTACCCAATGGGAATGTAGTTATGTGTTATTAGTGGAAGTCATATAATATATGAGAATGTGGTCATTCAATGTAAGGTTGACTAGGTCCACTATATTATTAAATAAAGTCCACTATGGTAGACAGATATAATAAATGGGTAGTTAGAAATAATAAATGTAAGAGGAAGATGTAGTGGGGGGGGGGGCAGAGGTCCCATAGCGATAATAGTGGAGGCCATTCAATGTAAGGTGGACCAAGTCCACTATATTATTAAATAAAGCCCACTATAATAGTTAGATATAATAAATGGGTAGTTAGAAATAATAAATGTAAGAGGACTTCTTAGAAGGTTCTACTTCTAGAAGATTCCTCCTTTAAAATGTTCTTAGGTGATGGTAGCACTATATAAAGGGGTTCAAGCAATGTAATGGGATATGAAGATAAATATTGTATTGGGAGTGGTATCTCAATAGGAGGAAGCCCCCTCGAAGAGGCAAGTGAACATGAGAGGATCCCTTCCATAATAGGATCCATTGTATGGTGTTTCCCTACCTCAAGGGTTTCTATAATAAAGTTGTGGTTTTCTATATGGTTTCATATATCTTGTGTGGTGATTATATTCAGATATCTTTGGATCTATTGTGATATTTTTTATTCAGTCATTTGGCTTTTAACAATTGGTATCAGAGCACTTTCCTTGGCATACATTGTGGGCAAATATTTTTTATTTTTGCAGATTTTTTTTTTCGGAGAAGAAAAAAGAGGGCCGCGACATTCCAAATATTTTAGGTATATTTTTGTGCAAAATTTGTAGAAACAGTTTATATATCTGAGTTTCTCTTATAAAAACACCCAAGTTGAAAAAACAATTCGTGTGAAACATAGTCTGGAAAGTCAAGATATTGAAGTTTTAAAATCTGCAATTATTCAGGCTTTTTTCCGTGGACTACAACGCGATTTTATTTTATTTTTGTAGCCCCTAGAGGCCAAATTTGCCCAAACAAATTACAGATCTGAGTTCCATCATACCTAATCTTGACTTTATCTTGAAAATCAATGACACCAAACTAGAGGTTAATCTTGACTTCATTGACTGTAGGTTTAAAATCAGTAATGCCAAATTAGAGGTTATTCATAGCACTTGCAACGATAATAATCACATGTTTTACTTAAAATATTTTTAAGATGATACAACAAGGTAGACAATAAATATGATGGAAATCAAGAAGAGACCGTGAAATCAAGACGAAGGGAAGGAATGTACGGTAGTGGAATCAGTGCTACCAAATTAGAGGTTAGGCCAAATTAGAGGTTATTCATAGCACTTGCAACGACAATAAGAACATGTTTTATTGAAATATTTTTAAGATGATATGACAAGGTAGACACTAGTTATGATGTAAATTAGGTAGACACTTTGAAAACAAGACGAAGGGAAAAAATGTACGGTAGTGGAATTAATGCTTCCACATTAGAGGTTAGGCATTCTTTAAGAGGAGGTTCTTCTCCCATTTGTAATTTGTCGAGGGTGTATGGAAGCAAACCATGTGTTAATGTACTTTAAAATCACATGGCAGTGCATATACCTCTAGTTATAAAGACATGTGGAAGGAAGAGAGGGTATTCTGAATGTGCAGTCATTGCTGGGAGATCCAACCCTAAGCTTATCTATGTGCATTCTATTATGCAACCACACTTCAGTTAGTGGATCCCTTCTCAAGTCTCGCTCCATCCTCTCCAGAGCATGTGCTTCCTCCATGACATGGAAGATCGTAGATAAGAGCGAAGTAGTTGTAGCCTAAGCTTGTTTTCCTAGGAAAGCCCTACTCTCATCAAGAAGGTGTTGTTGTTGATTCCTTTCTTCCAAGGTAGTCTATCCAAGAAGGAAATGGTTCTAAACATTTCAGACTATTGTAGAAGTGCTTGGAAAATTCAAGGCTACTGTAGAAGCACCTGGAACTTTAGAGACTACAGAAAAAATGACTTTGTTATAGTTGCAACACCCACAACCCTAGCCTTCTTCACTTGGAACACAAAAGGTGCCCGCAACACCCCCCAGTGGAAGCCATGATTGGAGATGGTAGAAAACCTATAGAACTATATCGAGTAGTAGGGTTTTGATCACAGAGAATGTTTAAGAGGGAAGAAAAATTTAAGAAATCACTTTAGGGTTTTTGCATCTGTTTGTTAGTGGAGACTAGGAAGGATTTGAGCCCTACATCAATTGACGAGCATTCTTGAATGATTCTAAGGGAATTTGAAAGGTACTATGTCTGCAATTTAACCATTTCTATTAATATAGTATCTCTAAAAATTTTAACTCTTTTGTTTGACTTTTTTTCTTCCAAACTTAACGGGCAATTGAAGATTTTTTTTTTGTGGCAAGCAAGCCTCAATCAATTATGTTGTGCTAGGGGTTGTTGGAGATATAAACCCACACCTTGATGTTCAATCCATAAGTATGAAGTGGCATATAGTTGAAGGGGAATATAATTGAGTAGTAGAGCAACCTGCTAGCCAAGCCTAGGCCCTATGATCCACTCCTAGGCTCTCCCATTCTCAACAATGTATCATAGCTAATTGTTGAGGTTGATTGGCGATGGTTATGAAGTCTGAGAAATCCATGCCTTAACATCGAACCTATAAGCATGCGCATATGAAAGAGGCCTGTATCTCAGGGGTAGATGAGCCTGCCATCCATGGGACTGTCCTGGGGAATTTCCTGGGTTGGATAACTAACCTATCCAATTTCAACATGGTATAAAGATAATTGTTGAGGTATATTCATATCGAACCAGTAAGTATGCCCCTCATGAAAGGGGCGAGTATATCAACAATAGCGCAACCTACCCACTTCCTTGAGTGTCCAATTCCCAACAAAATTCACCTACTCTGCCAAGACCTTACCCACAACAGAATATAAATTCAATTCTCTCCAACAACTATAATCGACCAATAATCTCTGAGGAACAAGATCCATCCATATCCTAAAACCCTAGAAATCGAAAACCCGAAAAAGCTAAAAAACCCAAATCAATACATGGACTCAGCCTACCATGGGACCTCAAACAGAAGTTAGCTTTGAGTTCCCCATATATAAACAGTCATTGAGAAACCTATCCCCCACTTCGGGGTTATGCTAGTTAGAAAGAAACAAAATTGAAAATACATATACAAAATTTTAACATCTTTTTAAAATTAAACTTTACATATATAAACTTCAAACATCTTTGTAAATTTAAAGCATTATTCTTGTTCTCATTAGAAAAAGATAAATAGTAGTACTCTTGTAATATGAAAATACAATAAAAGCCAATGATATGATTGGTTTATAGCCACAACAAATTGGATAAAATGCTTGCCATGGATTGGGTATTGATTTATTCAACTTTCATGTTTAGTATGGGCTTGAAGGAAATCATACATGCATTAAAAGTTTTTCATATCTACAACTATAAAGTGAGTAGTATTAAGTTTTTTTACTTGAATAAATTTTTAAATAATATTTAGTATAGTTTAGTCCTTGTTTTATAGTGATATTTTAAATAAATATAATGAAAATATTTGTAATTATGTATGTGTAATAAAGGAATACAAATATTTGCATTTTAATTTAAAGATCTCTATTTCGGAAACATACCAAGCTCCCATTTCCTTGATATTGAAGCTCCCAAAAAACTCCCAAGTTCTCAAAATAGTTCTGAGCCAATTGGAGAAGTTTCCTTCCAGTTCCCAAGCTCTCGGAAGGTCAAAAATGAGTTTGAGAGATGAAATTCGTTCTGTGCAACTATTATATAAATGCATTGAAATGAACGAAAATTAAAATGAAAATGATTTTGAAAAAACTAACCTATAAAAAAAATGAAAATACTTTGTAGAAGAAGAATAAATTATTTTAATGTCCACGAGGCTAAGAATATCCTATGGGACAGATCACCTCACACATTGATTTTCTACATTTCATCCCTTTTCATGTTTAGCATGATGATGAGCTCCCCCAATTTTTCCAAATAAATTATTCCAAGAGCTAGATGTCAAGATACTTACATCGTTGTCCCTATTGTCTTTGAAAGCTTCACACTCTAAAATGAAATGTTTTTCTACTTCCACTTTTCCTGAGGTGTAGAACATATGCACCCTTTCTTCCCAAGCTTCCTTTGGTCTTTCCAACGCTTGATTTCACAACTAAGTTGATGGGAATTGGTTCTTAATTATGAAAAAAACATTTTGGCTCTCCAAAATATATTGGCCCCTATGTACACTTTTTGATGATGATTGTAAGTGGGGTTAAACACTTCAATATAATACTCTTTAATACAATACAATCAATTAATAGAGAGGGCATGTACTTTCATATAAATTCTATATAAGCATGTTTGCCTCCAAATTCATATATTTCCCAAGTCCATTGTCACTTAGCATAAGTTTCCAACTATATCTAATCTTAACATGGATAGTATTACTAGATATCATGAGTAATCACTTCCACATAATATATAAATGTAGATATTGGTCTTATTCTTACAAGATCATCTTAGGATATTTTGTTTCCTTCTGTCCTCCTCCATCACTAATGTTGAAGGTTCATTGTTAAGGATCTTAACAATTTGTTAAAAAAAAAAATGAAAGTAGATATAATATTTGTAGATTTTTCAATATAAAAAAAAATTGATTTCGGTGATGAAATATGAAAGTTCATTGTTAACTGTAGTTCAAATATTTCAAGATGACATATATTTGGAATAATCTCAGTTAACTAAATATCTACGGTTTTCCTAGAAATCTAAATATCTTCATCTGATTGATCATTCACAAGAAAATCTCCATGGCTTTCACCTGGCAGATCGGCGTGCGCCTTCGAGCTGTGAGAACTCTATCAAGGGGATCAGTGCGTTGATGTCCATTGAGAACTCTATCAAGGGGATCAATGCGTTGATGTCCATTAATGACAGGCCGCTCAGGCTACCACTGTGCATGCACTCCACATTAACGCTAGGGAGTTGTCATCCTGCAGGGCAATCCCATCGCCATCTGGTGAAATAAAATTGGGAGACCGTTCAGGCTACCACTGTGCATGGACTCAGCATTAACGCTAGGGAGCTTTCATCCTGCAGGGCAATCCCATCGCCATCTGGTGAAATAAATTCGGGAGACCGCTGAGGCTACCACTGTGCATGCACTCCGTATTAGCGCTAGGGAGCTGTCATCCTGCAGGGCCAATCCCATCGCCATCTGGTGAAATAAATTTGGGGGATGGGCTGATGACAGTCTAAAAGCGTTGATCAAACACGCTACCTTGCGGTCTTCAATGAGAGTGGACAAGATCGGAATGCTTTCAATGAGAGTTGCACTCATGGCCTCCGGTTTACTAAACGGGTGCTCTAACCAACTGAGCTAGAATGCAGCAGATGCAACGAATTTAGGGTTTGGAGCTTTTGGAATTTTAACTAGACGATCCAATCAATCTAACCATCTCAACAACACCGATAAAAGGAGTTATATTTAAGCAATCTGATTGAGTTATATTTAAGCAATCTGATTGAGCGAAAAATGAAAACGTGGATGACAGGATTTGAAACAACTTGGTCAAACCATATGATTTTTCGTTCTACCGGATAATCATTCTGGCGCATAAACCTTTCTTATTGTTTTTCTTTCATCAGTCCAATTTATTCATTGTTAATTATTACTATACGCGGATCGATGTCATTTTGTCATCATTTATATCATTTACGGATTATTATAAAACAATTCAATATCAAATTTTCATGAGCTATTGAAACCCTAGCTGCCATTTTTCCATCGAAACCCTATCGTTTCGTGGAATATGAAAATTAGAGATTATAAAAGACGAGACGAGAAATCCATGGCTGTATCGAAACCCTATGCACTTAATATGAAAATTGGAACTTAACAGACGATAAGAAAAACATCTTAAACAGCAGAGTAGAATGTTGAAGTCGAAATAGAGAAATGCCTTCGAAACTAGTCGACAAAAATAAATTTAGTTAGGGTTTCCGCAAGAGAGAGCGCATCGGACTCTTTATTTTTCTGGAACATTGAAAACTCGGTAACATTTGCTAACCACTTTTAGAAAATGATAAAAAAAAATAAAAAATTATACAGTTTATGAAAATGGAAGTGAATCTCTTAAACTAAGATACTCCAAGAATTGATATTAAGACATTAATCAAAGTTTTACAAAACTGTATTTGATTCTAGGCGCTGATCTGAACTTGATGGGCGCTGATCTGAACTTGTTCGGATAATCACCATACCAATCTGGAGGATTCTATGTGATTAATAAGCCCTAATCGATCCATTTTCTACGAGTTACTTCTGGGCATTCTATCCTCTTACAAGTATAGTATCGAAGGGAGGCGACCCCTTTCACCAGCTATGATCACTCCATGGCGCAAATTTATAATGGTGCTGGGTTTGGCAATCTGATCGCTGTTACCAGATTGTTAATACAGATAAATCACAAGAAAAAGAAAACCTGGCAGGTGGCTCCGATATTAATTATTACTCGATTTCTTTGCACAATCCACGCCACAGATCGAATTCTTTCCACAACATCCACGCGAGACTTGCCCAACAATCCCCGCTCCTTTGAATAAACAACATTATGCAAATTCCCGCTCCTTTGCAGTCAATATACAAGGTGCGGCTGCATTTCAATCCAAATAAGTGCTCTAATAGGTTTTTAGGTTATTTGGATGGGTAATCCATGCTTGGAAAGATTTTTTTTAGGTTATTTGGATTGGAAATCCATGCTAGGAAAAATCCAGCTGCCTCCGTCGAGATGGGAGTCCCGATTTTTCAATACCTAACCTAAAAAACTATCAGAGTAGTTATTTGGATTGGAAATCCATGCAAAGACAAGATCCAGCTGCCTTCCTCGACTGAGGATGAGAGTCCTTATTTTCCAATATGTAAGTGAGGTTCTGAAACGTTACAACAAGAAGCGGAAGGAGACACCTAGGAAATAAGCGGACAGCCCACTAGGTACCCCACCAACAGTTTAAAAAGCAATAAAAAACTTTGACCGTCTAAAAACTTTAATGTAATAAAAAAAATTAATATTATGCTAATCATCTTATTAGCTATTTTTTATTTAATGATTAAGTGTGGAATTTGATTTCTTATTATTAAAAAATGTTTTTTTATAAAATAATACTCTTTAATAATAAATTTTTATAATAAATTAATCAAAATAAAATTTTGATTAAAAAATTATCTTTCAATAACAAAATTATGTTAACAATTTTAACTTTTGGATTCACTTATATATATCTAATTACATTTGAACAATACCTAATATATATACATTTTCAACACAAACAATTAAAAAAAAAACAATCAATTAAATATCAAGAGGGATAACAAATCTCGAAATCTTAATGAAGAATCAATAATAAAAAGAATAAAAAACTTCAAGCTCTTAACATGAAATCAATTAAAAACCAAAAGGATAAAAATGTCAAAGTATAGTATATTGATCTAAGATTAAAATGGATAGATACTCATTTTTTATTTGGTGCAACGACTAATAAGTGATATATATTACACATAAAAGAGCTCGAATCAATTAAAAATTAAGATGACTAAAAGCCTCAAAGTGGGTTGTTCTAAAGTTAACAATGGATCCATACTCTTTTTAATTTAATGGGTAAGTAAGATGATTATATGTTTTTTTTCATTGTTGGGCTGAAAAATATATATTATAG
The DNA here is from genome assembly GCA_009831015.1 of Picea engelmannii. Classification (NCBI taxonomy): domain Eukaryota; kingdom Viridiplantae; phylum Streptophyta; class Pinopsida; order Pinales; family Pinaceae; genus Picea; species Picea engelmannii. The sequence continues at coordinate 189,540 of ML792663.1, read as the reverse complement.
AGAGAATTATTAGGAAAAAGTAAAAAGAAACTATAGAGATAAAATAAGGAGATCCTTCAATCATGAACTGTAGAGTCTTGCCCAAAAAAGTTGCAAAGTGGCTATGAGAAGTATCATAAATTATTAGCAAGTGTAACATTTAAAACTAAACTCATTCAATGTTTATGCACAAAGACATTTTGCTACTAATGTGCTTAGCATTTATTTTTTTTGACTTTTATCATTCCAACGATGTTGTTCTCTCTAGAATGTGAAAATGTAGGACCGATACAAACTAAAAGAAAGACACCCATAAAAATGACGAACTTCATTTAATGAAAGTAAATTTACACTTTTCCGAGCTAAATCAAATGCATATGTAAGAAAGAATGTCAACACTTTACGATTGATCATGTCGTTAGTGGAGGTGTTGAATAGTCCTAACCATAGGCCATAACTATTATTAGGCATATAATCATAGGAAGTTATCATAAAATCCAAACCTTCATGGTCGATTCCACTCTGAGGTCGAATATTGAAAAAGAATGAGGTGTGGAAGGATGTAGTCTTGTTTCTTTCGTCTACTCTGAGCTTTCTATTCCATAACACCCTTATGCATTTACTTCTTGGGAAGAAATGTGGGTTACTTGTGTCAAGCATGAGCTTCAAGGCTTGAAAATCAGTTTATATTGTGGCATTCAGTAGAAATAATCTATTAGGATCTCCATAGACTTCAAAAGAAGGAAAATTAATCTCATAGTTGGAAATACTTTTCCCCTGGAAAATGGGCATAATGCTCGAAAGAGTTATTCCTTCCAGGAAACCCATTTAATACCAGTGGGATATTTCATATTCAATATCATACATCATTGATTTACAATCAAAGAAGAAGCACACAAATGAAACTTCGCCAGAATCTTGACCCAACAAGGCTTAAACACAAGATCCAATTATACGTATTGAAGATGAAGGCAGACAAGAGACATAAATGAACAACTCCATGGCAAGACTTGGGTGGGTTTTCTTCTTCTCAACGCTCAACACCACATTTTAAATTTTTCATTCATATGAAAAAGGAAATTTAATCTCCCAAAAAAATCTGTATTCTCAAAGTCAAAATCAATCCATCCATCCAATTTTTTTTTCGCAAAATTGAATGATTTAATTCAATAAAATGTTATTGCTACAACCTTATGGAATAAGTATATCTTATGGAATAAGTATAAATATAGTATCACAAACACATAATAAGTTTTATAATTCTTAGAGTTGAAACACAATGCATATGCAAGAAAGAAATTCTAAAGAAAAAAAAATATCGAGGGGGCATCAATCAAAACAAAGGAAGGAAGATTACATCATAAATCAAACAACTGAGGATCGCATGGGGTGATTCAGTGAAAGTTTGGGTGAGGTCAAAATTCAACTAAGTGTTGATTCTGTGGTAGAGGAAATAGAAGGAAAGAGTGTGATGTGCGCCACAGAGATGAGCACAAATATGGCTAAGTGTTTGGTTCTCGGTGTTAGCACTCCGTAAATCTATTTGACTGATAAACACATGACAAAGGTAACTTTTTCAACCAACTTTGAGACCCAAAACTAGTCTTTCGGATCTGGAGAGGGCTCTCTCGAAAGGCGCGATCTCTGCGTAGCATATGGCTTTGAAAGAAATGGCTAGATTTAACACCTTTGATGTAATGGGTTCTGGTTATGTTGGCACATGAAAGTAATACTTGGGCTATGGAGTCGATCTGAGGAAAATATGGGACAAATGACGCAGTGACTGGACTCGAGGCAACAATCTTCAGTGTAACACCGTAATGTGTGGAAGGAGAAATTACAGGAAGTAACTCAAGAGCGTCGTTGTGGATGAATTCAGAGTTAGATTTAGAGGAAAATATTTTGTCTAAGTGGCGTGAACAAGGTGCGTTGTACAACGAATCCACAGGTTCGATAATTTGTTCTGAAATAGATAGAAAAATATATGAAATAAAGATAATAGGAAAGCACATATGCAAAGGAAGAAGCGCGATACATCCAACTATTACAAATAGAATCTTATCATCAAGCTACATGACCTTTGCATTTAATTCCAGTCAAAACTCAGATTACATACAATAGTTGTTGACTACCACATTTGCCAACCAACCATGTTTACATGAAAATGATCCCCATATATAGAAAAATAATGTCACCCTTGAATGTTAGGGTCGATCTACTCTCCCCTGGAATCATGGATCCGTTTTCTTTGAAAGAGAACAATAACTTCAACGGATTCACTAAAAATACAAAACCCGACTTTTCCAAATCATAATCGTAACCGAGATATTATTTACAATCATTGATCATGATCAAAATTCGACCCTATGATTTTGATAAGTCATCATTTGCACTGTTGGACACTCTTTCATCCTTGCATAGCAAGTCTACTACGCAACAATAACCTACAACAAAAATGCAGCGGAATGCGCAACAAACTGGGAAAATAGGTGTTAACGATGACATCGTATATCTACGATAAAAAACTATTTTTAGAAAATGCGAGAGACTTTTGTATATAAGATCGTTATAAAGAAAAACCTCTCTCTGTTTCTTGAAATTAATCTCCATATGGACGGAATATGTGTCGTACAAACATGTCTTGGACAGGAAATCAAGAAAATTGAAAAATAGGGCTCAAATATTCCTTCGAATCTCCCAATACGTGACACATTTTACAAATATGAGAGAGGTTTTTATTATTTGGTTTATTCTCGCAAAAAACTCTCGGGGATTTTCAAAATTCCTCTCCAGTTGGTTGAAAATTTATCTTGAAGTTGACCACTAAACAAGTAATTTATGAAGTGCGACCTGTAGCTTGTGCGCAAGAAAATCCACTGTGCATCAACATCCTATGCGCGGTAGCCCACTGCGTGACGAAATACACTGCGCGAAATCATCCTATGCGTAAAAATCTTCTTTGTGCAACAACATCCTCTGCACGACGACATGCTTTTGAAACTGGCCCTTGGAGATGTTAGATGATGCTAGGCACAAAAACAACATGGGTGCTAATGGGCATGACTTTGTAAATTGTTGACAAACCTCTAACCTTAGCCATGAAAATCATGGTGCTAACAGTTGGCTCGAACGAGGATGATATCCTCCCTGTGAGGTAGCAAGGAACAATAGACCATGTGCCAATCCATTGGGCTTCTCCTAAAATCAACTTTTCAACTGTAACCTGTGACCTACATCTGCTAAAAACCCAAAATTGTATATGCTCCAAACTGAAATCCAAAACTAAGTTGAAAATGAAAACTGTAGATTGCTAAAATAAATGCTCATAGTACCAATCTTATTCGTACTCCTACCTACCCTAAACGTTGAAAAATATGTCAATCAAGTGAAATCAAAGTGTCAATGCAACCATGCAAGCACTTTATCCACCTTTTTCTTTCTTTGTACATGTTTTCTCCAAAGATTCTTTATTGTTAATTCGTTCAAAAGTTTATTTATAAATTCCAATCTCAAAAAATTAAAATCATTGGGGTTGTTTACTACCTCCAACAAAACTGCAAATGTATCCTCCAAAACAAGCATAAAACAACAATCATGTTTCACCCCTTCCACTGCATCCTTGTTTTCATGTAATTCAACCTGTTGATTACCACAAAAAGGCCGAAGAATATGTTGAGACTGCTGGAAATGACAATCTTCTGAATCAGAAGATAGTGTTTGCTTAAATGAAACCCCTAGTGGCAATCAATCCATATCTAACATTGATGTTGATTTACCATCATATTTATTTCTAGGCTGGTAGTTGATCGCAGGCTGCAAATCTGAACTATAGGATTTATGATTTGAAACATTATAAACATTTTGCTTCAACAATTCGAAAGAAGAAAAACACAATGTCAAGGTTCTTTCACTTGATTCAAAACCTTCTTCATTTTGTTCATTGCTGTCATATGCACATTTTTCAATTTCTTTGGATTTCTGAATATACTCATTTTCAGATTCATCTTTGACCAATGGATGCAATTTTGAACCGGTAAAACCTTCCAGATAACAAGCAACAGTTTCATTAAACACGTGAGAATATTGCTGCAATTTATCGTCAATTGTTTCCCATGAAATAGTGTGATTTTGCATCGGCACACATTCCTTTGCCTCAGTGATGATCTTTAAATTTTATTTCAACAATTTAAACGAAGCAAAGCATAAAGGCAAAGAATTTCCTTCAGCTGATTTGGTAATTTCTTCATATTCTTCTTTGTAGTTGTGATATGTAGGCTGATTGTGCTCTCATTATACTGTTGAAAAGGAACATTTTCTGATAGATAACATGCAATTGGATGTTCTAGGAAGTCATCACCATGATCATCATCATATTCATCATATATAGGAAAATCAACAATATGTGCAATGCCATCTAACAATAAAAAGCTTGGGACATCAACTTGTTCTTCAACAAACTGATTTGCAAGTTCATTTTCTTCACTGTCTACAAATGAATACATAAAACAATCAGCCTCATGCTTATCATGGGATGGATAAGAAGATAAATTAGCACCTTCTTTTTCAATAAGTGGAGTATAATCCTTTGCAAAATCATCAACATTTAAAGCTTCAAGAGGACATGAAATTATTAACCCTCTTCTCAAGATTCAAATCAACTGTTCTTTGTTCAGATTCATTGTCATGTTCTTTAACATCCAACTCCTCCTTTTGAATCTGTTTACATGCTTGAATATTGTCTTCAACTTCTTGAGCATTGTTGAACATCTGTTGCAAAGACATAGACTTCCTCTCCATCAAAAGAAAATATTAGTCTGATTGAAAGGTTGTTACATAATGGAGCATGGGGGAAACTTCAGGAGGTTGGACTTCTTTAGGCAGTTTACAATAAAGACTAGAAAACCTCCTACTAAAATTTGAGATGGTTTCATATTTCATTCTTCTCATGGCATAAAACTTTGAAAGGAGTAGATCCCATGACTTTCTCTCACCCCAAAATCTACTAAAAGTTTCCCTCAGTTCATCCCACGAGCTAATCGACTGAGGATGCAAATGTCTAAACCATGCTTTGGAATCTCCTTGTAAGGACTAAGAAAAGGCCCTCATAGACACATCATCATGTTTGATCTCAAAAAGTTCTATAAAATGCTCAAATATCTGAATATGTTTTTCAACTGACTTTCCATCAATCTCTCCATCGAACCGAGGAAGGTACTTATAATGTTTCAGAGGAAAGTCATGAAGGATGGAAGGAAGTTTAAGAGGACTGTATATTTCTTGAATCTTGGAGGGTGAAGGATTAAGAACAGAAGGTACAAGCTCATCTTTGGTTTCATTTAGTTCACAATAATGATCATGAACTTCATATGGCTTAGAGGAAGGAGCTTGGTGAATATCGGTTATACAAGAAGAAGGACGTATAGCTATAGTTTTCCATGGAGGATATATAAGGGTAGATCTCTGGGATTCATTTGAATGTAGTAAGTGAATACATATTCTTTTGAAAAACTCAGGAAAGGACAAGAAGATATTGATAAAATAGAAAAGTACTTATTGAACTAAACTTAATCTCGAGTACCTTATTTTTCCATGCTTTTCTTCCATATCTCTGTCAACAAGTCTCATTCTCCAATGGATTCTTTGAATCACATTTGAAGCTTGATTGGAGTCTCCATGAAAACTTTAGCTCTTGATTCTCCTACCAGTGGAATCACCTTCAACTGATTTTCTGACGTGTGGAGTCGCCAGAGTAGAAATACAACCAATATGTGCCTAAGTGTTTGATGCTCTCATACCTTAGAACTGAAATGATGTCATTCTTCCCAGGGAAAGTTTCATTCAATTATGTCCCCAACAACGACGCTAGAATGTTAGCACTCCGTAAATATGTTTAGCTTATAAACAAACGAGAAAGGTAACTTTTTCAACCAACTTTTAGACCTGAAACTAGCCTTTCAGATCTGGATTAGCCCTTTATCAATGATAGAATATTCACTTTCCTTTTCCTTTATCGATGATAGATGTAAAATGTTATCCCTTTATTGATGATAGAATATTCACTTTCCTTTTCAAGGGGGTAGCCTCCAATTGAGAAGAGATTCGATTACAATATACTTCACAAGACATCTCATTACATTGCGTCTATTTCTTTATATAGTTCTATCTACCCCTAAGATCATTCTAGTGAAGGAACCTTCTAGTAGGTGAAACCTTCTAGTAAGTCTTCTTACAATAATTTCTTTCACATGACTGCATGGGCCTTATTTACTAGATATGGCCTCCATACATAGAAACCTATATATTTACTTAGGGGGTTAGGGAAAGAACCTAACACATGCTCAATGACATTGTTGTTCGCTTGCTTGGTAGGAAACCAATACAACTATTTTTTTATCTTATCGACACTAATACATTGAGAAATGGATGCTTGCTTAATGCCCCTATATCCTCTATTTTATCCTCCTCCTCAATGCTCAGTGGAATTGTTAGTCTCTAAAGTTGCACTTGACTATGAGAGGGCAAGCTAGGGCATCATCGGTTTATTGCAAAGTGTTTAGGAGGTTTTTGTAACTTGGTTTTTTTGAATAAGGTGGTTGAAAAATGGCTCAATCTTATAACATAACATGAAAATCAAGATCAGAACATAGCATATCCCATTGACTGAATAAAAGGTAGACACATAGATGGATTAAACCAATAAGAAAAAGAGAAGATGAATCTTTCAATTAGTTAACTTCACATAAATTTTTTCCTTAGAATATCAAAAGAAACAAGAACATCAGCTTGAAATCAAAACTTGAAATTATTCCCACAACAAATTCTTTACTGTATTAATTAACAATCAAGAAACAAATGTATTGAAGTCTGAATAATGAATTCAAGCATGAATAAAGAAAAAAAGAGTAGAAAAGAGTGTCTAACCATCCATATGCCTTTTCTATTAAGTGTGAAATAGAACATAAATGCCTTTAAAAGGAGTTTCACAAAAAAGTCCTCTGGATCTCCAATTTTTCGACCCCCAAACTTCTCCTTCTACAAAGTTTATATAGAACAACACATAATTATCAAGATCCAAAAGAAATGGATCTGAAAACCTCTTCATCTATATTTAGTTTATTGTTTCAAATAATCAAGGATAATATCCAATCTAATCTTCAATTCAAATTGATGAGGTGGCTTGTCAACTGTTGTCCATGAGATTTTTCAGGAAAAAAAATCTGGAAAATGCCTGAAAAATAGGGTCCAACAATATCTTTGTATCTCTCAAACGGTGATAGCTGTGTAAAAACTGATAGTTGTGTAAAACATGAGAGAGGTTTTTGTGAAGGTTCTCGTTCCCAACAAAAACCTCTTTTGGTTTCCAAAAATTCATCCCCAACTCTTTTGCAACCTCTCCCAAAATGACTGACTAAAACAAGAAATTATTTATTATGAAATCGCAAAAAAATGGGCCTCGAAGATCAATTTGAATCTCTTAAAATGTGATTGTTGTGTAAAAATCGAGAGAGGTTTTTGTGAAGGGGAATTCTCCGAACAAAAAAATCTTTTGGTTTCAACAAATTACTCTCCAGTTGTTCTGCAACCTCTCTTGAAGAAAAAGACTAAAACAAGTAAAAATAACAGAGTATTTCCTGTAGCTTTATCAAAAAATTAGGCCTCAAAGATCAATTCGAATCTTTTAAAATGTGATTGTTATGTAAAAAAAGAGAGAGATTTTTTTGGAGGGGCATGTCCACAACAAAAAATTCTTTCGGTTTCAACAAATTCCTCTCCAGTTGTTCTGTAACCTCTCTTGAAGATAGAGACTATAACAGGTAAAAAACAAAGTATTTCTAGTAGCTTTTCTGGTTCTGCAAAATAATAGAATTTGTCATCAGAAAACACTGCTTCAGATTTTGATGATCTGGTGGTTGCTCTTGTTATAGGTCTTGTAGAATACTGAGCAATTTGTTTTCCTTTTCTTTGTATCTTCCCCAAGTTTTTGTCTTCTTTTGTTTATAAGGACTAAAACAGGAAAAACATAGTATTTCCTGTATTTGATTTCTGTTTTTTTCTTCTTCATGTTGTGTTCATCTTTTCTTGCTACTTATAACTTCATTGATCTACATGGGCCTTCTCTTTCTTCAACTATTCCACTGTCTTCTAGAGCTCTCTGATCTTTTCTTTATCGGTTCTGACTTTAACCTTGAACTCAGGGAACTCTTCAGCAAGTGCGGGCTCATTCAAATCTATGGAAACCTGAGGTTCTTTCATCTTAATTTGGTACTTAGAAACCAATACTAAGCCATTCTCTTCATCTGAACTGGCCGATTCCATGTCTTTAGGCATGTCTGATATATGGTATGAATCTACAAGATTACTTTCTTTAGTTTCAGGAACCCTTATTTATACCTTTGGCAGATGCTTTAGCTCATGACAATTTGGTAGCAACTCTTGTTACAGGTCCTATAGAGAATGAAACAATTTTCTTTCCTTTTTTTACTGGTTCTTTATGTACTAGGGACTTTCCCGTATTTCATTTGATATATGCTTTAGCATCTTCAGAATGGTCTTCTATCACTATGACATCTTCTCTTTTGATTGAGGAATCGAATATGGATTTGGGCCTTAGCCTGTACTTGTTGGTGACTCTAGTGGAGTTCCTCCTAGGGTCTTGAGGCACAGGCACCCATTTCTTCTTTTTCCTTTTAACTACATCATTCTTCTTACTAGTTGTTGGTGCTTTATTCTTGGCTGAGAGTGTAACATTATAATCTTTATCAAAGTCTTCTTCTGTTTGCTGGACTGTGGGTCAGTATTTAGGGATTGCATGAGCCATCTCTAGGGTTTTTTTATTTCTCTTAGGGAAGACACGACTAGAGTCTTAATTAAAACCTGATGAAACAAACTACTATTTTCATTAGAGGAGTATGACTGCACTCTTTTTGACATTTTTTTCCAAGTTGTGGATATCGATCAGAGTAGTGTGCCATTCCTGTCTGATCCAACTACGAGGGATTCCTTTTCTCTAATCCAGGTTTTGTTTGTCTGACAGCAAAAATGGATTGACAAATTCTGTAACTACATGCTCTTTCTTCCACCATCGTTCTCCTCCGACCACCAACCTGCAAGACTTGGAAATTGTTTATTCTGTCACCAACATTAGAAATTTCCCAATATCCACTTCGTAACCATCAAAGAGACCACTTGCCCGCTTCTCTTAGGCCCCATGAAACATGATGCTACAACAGGCACTGATCGGATTATGGATTTACAAACTTCAACTGTTAACATATAACAATTCTTCTGATAAAAATACCTGGTCTTATAATTCAACACAATCAAAATGACAAGTGGCAGGTTTAGATAATGATCTTTGGGAATTGAACAATATCAAATGATTCCTTTGCAGGTACAAAGCAATTCGATCATGTAACGGTTTGAATCATAAAATGATCTGAGAACCATCATGGGACACATGCGAACTCTTAGTCCATGATCTGTGTAATCATAACGAAGTCTGGGTGGAGGGTGCATATTAAGGCATGATTATATTTGCGCTACGATAATAATGTTATTCCAGTAGCGCTATTAATGACTTAGCATAATTTGAATTTGTAAATTTCAAATAGGCATATGAAGTGACACATCATTCAAAACCATGTCTTAAAACTCCAAACTTAAAGAAATTATCCAAACAAATTAAATGAAAACCATAACAAACTGAAAGCAATGATTAAAATCAAATGAAAGCATATAATGAAGTGTAGGTAGGAAGGGTTTAGGATTATTGTTTCTCACTAAATCAAAAGCAAAATTAGAGACTAACACTAGCTCCTTCTGGGGGATGATTCTCTCCCTGTGAGGCATCAAGAACAAGCAGACCACTATGCCTTTTCCTCTATGCATCCATGCAACGCAACCTGCAAACTTTTGTCTTTGCAAACATTCACATTCTTCTATGTTGTGCCTAGTCCATTGGGTTATGGAGTCAGTCAATATGATTGAAATCTGGCCCAAAATTCTGCAACTCTGCTCCTCATTTGAAGCCAAAACTACCCCTGTCAATAGTGATTTATATGCATTGGGCATGGAGTCTTTATTTCAAAACTGAAACCAAATTTTTTGCTGCAAACTAACAGACTGAAAAGAATCTCATACTTGATGGAAAGCTTATTCTTATATCTATTCCTACTTCTAACCAATAAAAACTGGCTCATCATGTGACATCATGCTTCCAATGAAGCCATGATAACATCAAACCATTTACCAAAGCTCTTTCAACACAGATAGAAATCAGAGAAGAATTCTTTATGTGTAACATAATTTTAATTTGTAACACATACCTACAACCCTCATCTGATTTAATTCCCAAAATAGCAAGGCTGAAATCTTCTGAGAAACATAAATCCATATAAATGGCTATTGGGTCATAGAAAGAAGTAGATTGATAACTGAAAATGGTTACCTCTTCTTGTTGCTCAATACTGCCATATACTGGTTCCAATTGTTCATGACTAATGTGCAGGTTGTTTTCATAAATCTGTTGCTGCTCATCTTCTATCACCATAAAGATAACAAGCTGCTAATAACCTTCATCTATATTAAGGCATATTAAGGCATGATTATATTTGCGCTACGAGAATAATGTTATTCCAGTAGCGTTATTAATGACTTAGCATAATTTGAATTTGTGAAGTTCAAATAGGCATATGAAGTGACACATCATTCAAAACCATGTCTTAAAACTCCAAACTTAAAGAAATTATCCAAAGAAATAAAATGAAAACCATAACAAACTGAAAGCAATGATTAAAATAAAATGAAAGCAGATAATGAAGTCTAGGTAGGAAGGGTTTAGGATTATTGTTTCTCACTAAATCAAAAGAAAAATTAGAGACTAACACTAGCTCCTTCTGGGGGATGATGCTCTCCCTGTGAGGCATCAAGAACAAGCAGACCACTATGCATTTTCCTCTATGCATCCATGCAATGCAACCTGCAAACTTTTGTCTTTGCAAACATTCACATTCTTTTGTGTTGTGCCTAGTCCATTGGGTTATGGAGTTAGTCAATATGATTCAAATCTGGCTCAAAATTCTGTAACTCTGCTCCTCATTTGAAGTCAAAACTACCCCTGTCAATAGTGATTTATATGCATTGGGCATGGAGTCTTTATTTCAAAACTGAAACCAAATTTTCTGCTGCAAACTAATAGACTAAAAAGAATCTCATACTTGATGGAAATCTTATTCTTCTATCTATTCCTACTTCTAACCAATAAAAACTAGCTCATCATGTGACATCATGCTTCCAATGAAGCCATGATAACATCAAACCATTTACCAAAGCTCTTTCAACGCAGATAGAAATCAGAGAAGAATTATTTATGTGTAACATAATTTTAATTTGTAACACATACCTACAACCCTCATCTGATTTAATTCCCAAAATAGCAAGGTTGAAATCTTCTGAGAAACATAAATCCATATAAATGGCTACTGGGTCATAGAAAGAAGTAGATTGATAACTGAAAATGGTTACCTCTTCTTGTTGCTCAATACTTCCATATACTGGTTCCAATTGTTCATGACTAATGTGCAGGTTGTTTTCATAAATCTGTTGTTGCTCAGCTTCTATCACCATAAAGATAACAGGCTGCTAATAACCTTCATCAATACTATTATGTGTATCATATTTATCAATAATATGCTGAAGAAATACTTGTTCTTTATACGCATCATAAACAAGAACTTTTTCATTCAAATAAAAAACAACATGTGCATCAGAGATGAGATCAAATGCGTCTACAACTATGCAATCTTTGTCCCTGTCATCAATTGAATCTTGATGATCTTCCTCAACAACATAATTTTCATCCTTACCATCAGAAGAAAAAATTTCTTTCTGCTGAATATGCTTCTGAAATATATCGCAGCAATTTTCAAAAAGACTTTCAGCTGAAAATTTTCCTGTACAAAATATATTGAAAGCATTATGAAAACTTTCCAACGAGTTAATACTTGAAGATGGAAGAGATCTACACCAATAGAGGGATGCTCCCTTCAACGAGTATCTGAAAAGATTTATCTTGACATCCTCATGCACAATCTGACGTTCATGAATAAAATCATGGAAATCCAGCAAATGATCGGCCGAAACCTCCCAATCTTCACCTTTAAATATAGGAAGGATACCTTCCCATTCATCTTTGCTAAGCATTGGGATTGGAAAACCAACTGCATCTGAAAAGTCACAAAAGACAAACCTTTGACCCAAAATGCCTTCCATGCTTGGATCCAGTGGAGTCGCCTATTAATCTTTAGACAGTGGAGTCGCCATGGTGAAAGATCTGTAGTCAAGTACATGTCCTCTTCTTGTTCACCATCAAGAAGTGGATCTGATCATTGTCGTTCTCCCAGGGAAGATATCTTCGTTGCTTCATCCCCTGCAACGACGCCAAAAGATGTTAGTACCTAAAATTGCACTTGACTATGAGAGGGAAAGCTAGGGCATCATTGGTTTATTTCAAAGTGTTTAGGAGGTTTTTATAACTTGGTTTTTCTGAATAAGGTGGTTTAAAACTGGCTCAAGGTTATAACATAACATGAAAATCAAGATTAGAACATAGCATATCCCATTGATTGAATAAAAGGTAGACACATAGATGGATTAATCAAATAAGAAAAAGAGAAGATGAAGCTTTCAATTTGTTGACTTCACATAAATTGTTTCCTTAGAATATCAAAATAAACAAGAACATCATCTTGAAATCAAAACTTGAAATTAATTCCCACAACAAATTCTTTACTGTATTAATTAACAATCAAGAAACAAATGCATTGCAGTCTGAATAATGAATTCAAGCATGAAAAAAGAAAAAAAGAGTAGAAAAGAGTGTCTAACCATCCATATGCCTTTGCTATTAAGTGTCAAATAGAACATAAATGCCTTTACAAGGAGTTTCACAAAAAAGTTTTCTGGATCTCCAATTTTTCGACACCCAAACTTCTCCTTCTACAGAGTTTATATAGAATAACACATAATTATCAAGATCCAAAAGAAATGGATCTGAAAACCTCTTCATCTATATTTAGTTTCTTTTTTCAAATAATCAAGGAGAATATCCAATCTAATCTCCAATTCGAATTGATGAGGTGGTTTGTCAACTGTTGTCCATGAGATTTTTTAGGAAAAAAAATCTTGAAAATGCCTGAAAAATAGGGTCCAACAATATCTTTGTATCTCTCAAACGATGATAGTTGTGTAAAAACAGAGAGAGGATTTTGTGAAGGTACTCATTCCCAACAAAATCCTCTTTTTTTTTCCAAAAATTCATCCCCAACTGTTCTGCAACCTCTCCCAAAATTACTAACTAAAACAGGAAATTATTTATTATGAAATCGCAGAAAAATAGGCCTCAAAGATCAATTCGAATCTATTAAAATGTGATTTTTTTGTAAAAACCGAGATAGTTTTTTGTGAAGGGGCATGTTCCCAACAAAAACCTCTTTTTGTTTCAACAAATTACTCTCCAGTTGTTCTGCAACCTCTCTTGAAGAAAAAGACTAAAACAAGTAAAAATAATAGAGTATTTCCTGTAGCTTTATCAGAAAAATAGGCCTCAAAGATCAATTTGAATATCTTAAAATGTGATTGTTGTGTACAAACCGAGAGAGGTTTTTTGAAGGGGCATGTTCCCAACAAAAACCTCTTTTGGTTTCAACAAATTCCTCTCCAACTGTTCTATAACCTCTCTTGAAGATAAAGACTATAACAGGTAAAAAACAAAGTATTTCCTGTAGCTTTTCTGGTTCTGCAAAATAATAGCCTTTGTCATCAGAAAACACTGCTTCAACTTTTGATGATCTGGTGATTTCTCTTGTTATAGGTCTTATAGAATACTGAGCAATTTATTTTCCTTTCTTTGTATCTTCCCCAAGTTTTTGTCTTCTTTTGTTTATAAGGACCAAAACAGGAAAAACATAGTATTTCCTGTATTTGATTTCTGTTTTTTCTTCTTTTTGTTTTGTTCATCTTTTCTTGCCTCTTAGAACTCCATTGATCTACATGAGCCTTCTATTTCTTCAAGTGTTCCACTATCTTCTAGAGCTCTCTGATCTTTTCTTTATCAGTTCCGACTTTAACCCTAAACTCGGGGAACTCTTCAGCAAATGCAGGCTCATTCAAATCTATGGCAACCTGAGGTTCTTTCATCTTAATTTAGTACTTAGAAACCAATCCTGAGATGTGCTCTTCATCTGAACTGGATGATTCCATGGCTTCAGGCATGTCTGATATATGGTCTGAATCTACAAGATTACTTTCTTTAGTTTCATGAACCCTTATTTATACCTTTGGCAGATGCTTTAGCTCTTGAAAATTTGGTAGCATCTCTTGTTACAGGTCCTGTAGAGAATGGAACAATTTCCTTACCTTCTTTTACTGGTTCTTTATGTACTGGGGAATTTCCTGTCTTTCGTTTGATATCTACTTTAGAATCTTCAGAATGATGTTCTATCACTATGACATCTTCTCTTTTGATTGAGGAATCGAACATGGCTTTGGGCCTTAGCCTGTACTTGTTGGTGACTCTTGTAGAGTTCCTCCTAGGGTCTTGGGGAACAGGCACACATTTCTTCTTTTTCCTTTTAACTGCAACATTCTTCTTACTGGTTGTTGGTGCTTTATGCTTGGCTGAGAGTGTAACATTATAATCTTCATCAGAGGCTTCTTCTGTTTGCTAGGCTGTGGGTCAGGATTTAGGGATTGCATGAGCCATCTCTAGGGTTTTTGTATTTCTCTTAGGGTGAACACGACTAGAGCCTTAAATAAAACCTGATGAAATAGGCTACTCTTTCCATTGGAGGAGTGTGACTGCACTCTTTTTGACATTTTTTCCAGGATGTGGATATCGATCAGATAAGTGTGCCATTCCTGTCTGATCCAACTGTGAGGGATTCCTTTTCTCCAATCCAGGTTTTGTTTGTCTGGCAACAAAAACTGATTGACGAATTCTGTAACTACATGCTCTTTACTCCACCATCGTTCTCCTCTGACCACCAACCTACAAGCCTTGGAAATTGTTTGTTCTATCACTAGCATTAGCAATTTCCCGATCTCCACTTCATAACCATCAAAGTTCTGTGAAAACACTGAAGAGACCTGTTCATCGTGACCCTGGAAGGTAGTGAAGAATTCAAACCAACCAGCATCTCTAAATCTCTACGCCATCTGCGGATATGCCTCAAGAAGCTCGACGCCCTCAGGTTCCAATCTGGCCACTTTCCCGTTTCTCTTAGGCACCATGAAACATGATGCTACAACATGCACTGATCGGATTCTGAATTTACAAACTTCAACTGTTAACATATAATAGTTCTTTTGAGAAAAATACTCGCCCTATAATTCAACAGAATTAGAATGATAAGTGGCGAGTTTGGATAATGATATTTGGGAATTGAATGATATCGAATGATTCCTTTGCAGGTATAGAGCAATTCGATCATGTAACGGTTTGAATCATAAAATGATTCGAGAGCCATCATGGGACACATGCAAACTCTTAGTCCACGATCTGTGTAATCATAACGAAATTTAGGTGGCGGGTGCATATTAAGGCATGATTATATTTGCGCTACGAGAATAATATTATTCTAGTAGCGCTATTAATGAATTATCATAATTTGAATTTGTAAAGTTCAAACATGCATATGAAGTGACACATCATTCAAAACCATGTCTTAAAACTCCAAACTTAAAGAAATTCTCTAGAGAACTAAAATGTAAACCATAACAAGCTGAAAGCAATGATTAAAATCAAATGAAAGAAGATAATGAAGTGCAGGTAGGAAGGGTTTAGGATCAGGGTTTCTCACTAAATCAAAAGCAAAATTAGAGACTGACAAGAATCATGTTTCCTTATTTGGTAAGTTTGGATTTCCTTACTCGATAGTTCATGATCAACCTCCCTTTATTGCTTATAGAGCACGCAACTATCAAGCACCTAGTTCTTTGCTTGATGGTCGTTGACTTAACTAATACTTCATGTTTGTGGTTGAGTATATCCTTTGCATGGTTGACCCTTGTATGCTATGTTCATTAATTCGAGAAGATACACCATTCCTCACGTTTTGAGATCTAGAGTTCCAATGCCCATGAAGAAAATGTGTTAAAGAAAAGATTATTTTCTTGGTGTCTTATGCTTGACTGATGCAGAGCGCGCCACCCAGGCACGTACGCTCTCACAAGATCTTCTTCGTTCTCGCCCGAAGAACTCCAAGGTCCTTCTATTTCCCTATCGGGAAATCTGCACCCACAGAAATCTTTCCCCGAGGTCTCCCCTTTGCTACCAGGAGATCAGCTAAATCTCGCTATCTCGCGAGTTCGTGACTCAAAGCCTCCAACTCCTCTCCAATATTGCGACACCCGAACTAGCGATACGGGTATATATCCTTGCCTTGTTAGTGCCTTCTCCACATGTAACCGTGGGCTAGGCTTAAATGTTAGCGCCTCTCGCAACCTCGCAACCTCATTGGCTGAACCGTTGAGTTTTCAACCCCATATTCCGTGAATCCCCGAGATGCGAGAATTCAACAGAATGTTGACTTCTATCTCCAGGAAGCACGTGTCCACCCTTCGACCACGCGGTTCCCACCTTATACTCTGCCACGCGTCCACACGAACCTCGGATCTCGGCACCTCGTGACTCGCGAATCTTAACACCAATACTTCGGGACTTCTCGCGGCGAGATCCCGAGGTCTTCGTGCCACATGTATTCCACTCACTGGCTTTGCTGTGGCCCACACAGTCCTCCAGCTGTCGGGATATCACTTCTCGCAACCTCGCGATCCTCGTGACCAAATTCTCGAGCCTTTTCTCGCGAGGCTCCGATACACGATCCCACATGCAGATCCAACGGTCCTCCTACGATCTGGATCCAACGATTATCCTCCTTCTCACGCCTTGCATCCTCACGACTTGGAGTACCAAATGCTTGGCCTTTACCTTGCGAACTCCCAAGTTCGCGAGATCCCTCAATCTCTGACACACGTCCTCTTCAATGGACGGCTACAATCCTCTTGCCACTTCGTTGCTTCGCGTCCTCGTGCCTCGTGACTCTAAATACCCAATACTTGGGCTTTCACCCTGCGAACTCCCGAGTTCACGAGATCTCTCGATCTCTGCCACCTGTCCTACTCAGATGAACGACTCCTAGCCTTCTCTCCACTTCACCACCTCGTGAATTGAAAGATCCAACACTTGGGGTTTTAACCTGCTAACCCCGAGTTCGCGAGATCTCTCGATCTCTGCCACCTGTCCTACTCAGATGAACGGTTCTGATCTTGTAGGGATACCGCGTCTCGCGATATCGTTGTTCTTGTTGCACAACTTTTGGGGCTTCAACTCGTGAGTCCCCGATACACGATACCACGTGTAGACCTAACGGTTCTTGCGAATTGAAATTGATGGCTCTATCCTTCCTGAGCTTCAAACCCTTCGGACCTTTCCACCGTAACCTCCTTGCACCTCTGCAAGATCTGACGATCCTCGAAACTTCACGAAATCTCCCCAGAGGATTTCGACCGTCCGTTCTTCCTTGGGTAATCCACAAGATGAACAAAGTGTCTTTCTCGAGACTCCTTCATCACTTCGCCAACCTGCGACGTTCCTTGCAACTTCAGTCGCACTTATCTACGCTGATCTTCAATGTCTCAGAGGCCTACCCTTCCTGAGCTTTACTAAATTACTCCTACCTCAACGAGGTTCTTTGCACGCACTTCTTGCGACAAACCTACAAACACTTCAATTGTTCGAGCTTCCTTTGACTCTGCGTGTGTCCGTGGTAGCAGTCCTTCAATACTTCTGCTCAGTTTCACGACTGAGACTCTCCTTAGCCTGCGCACTCCTTGCATGGCTTGAGCGACCCACTTTCCCTTCTGGGTTCTTTGAGAACAAGAGTTTAACTCCCTGAGCCTTCTGTCAACGCACTCATTGTGGACGACTTCAACTGCAATCCTTGCAGGAATCCTCGCTCAAAAGAGAAACAATTGTAACTCACCTCACTTCCTCTCAGATTTCAATCTCGACACATGAAATCATACACACACATAATGACAAATGCATAACAGGAAGTAATATTCATAAGCAGAGCATTTAACACATATACACAGAGAATAACACAACAGCCATGAATTTGAATCAATTTCTTCTATTAATTCAAGATCTGTACATGGGTGTTCTTCGACAGTTCTCTCTTTCTCTCCTATGCTCTTCCTACTCTGGATTATGCTGGCTTCTCTATCTATCTTACAAAGAGAAATGAGGGTGTCTATATCTGTTTTCCCTCCTGCGCTCTAAAACTGTCTAATCTAAGAATTCAATTCTATCTACCTGCAACTACTACTATAAATGCCTCTGTCTCTCTCAGACGAGAGCATATGGCTCGAGGTCTGATTACATTTTTTTCCAAGGCTCCAAATTAAATGATCTCATTTATGTTCAGCGCATCAACTTCAAGAGAAAATTTAAAAATTCAAAAAAAATTGCGTTGGACGTCTTCCAGTTGTCTTCTGCTTCCAAGTTGGTTTTGTTAGTCGTGAGGGATGCTCCTGCATCATTGACCCTTTTTTCATATTTTTATTTTTTCTTTATGGACCCATTTCTCTTCACTTAGTGATGAAACCTCCACCTTTGATTGATGGACTAGAGAGAGTTGATGTATTCCATCCTTGAGAAAAATTTATACACATTGAGAAAATAAAGGAATCAAACAAAGATCATTTTCTTGATGCCTTTATACTTAGTCAAATTTCAATGTGTTTTTTTCTTTTTTAACCCTTATTCATTAGATGTTTCCTAGTCTGCAACTTTCTTTAAAAAAGTGACATGACATAGGTTTGAACACCATGAAATCCTTCTTTCTACTATGTTAGTGAAAGTGTTTACCATCACTTGGATTCTGTCCTACCCTAGTGTCAACTAACCCTAATTAATTTAATTTTCAATGAACATACCTTCATTTTGTGCATTGTTCTTGTGAATAAGATAAAATAATAATGAATTTTGTGAAATTTAGGATATAAAGATGATGATGCCTTTTATGGCACTAACACTTCCTATCTCATCTAATGTACTAAGCTACCTAACCATCAACACACCCAACTAATCTACCTAACCTTCTAATTCACTAACCCAACTAACATACTAATCAACTACCTCAGATAACCTATCCTAACCCACTAATGTAATTAACCCACCAAAACTAACCTATCTAACATCCATAACTCACATAGCCCACATAATCTCCGGTGCCATAGGCTAGCAAAGGATAATCTACCTAACCTACCTAACCCATTAACCCACCTAATATACTTCTTAAACCACTTAACCTACTTACCCCACTAACTTACCTAACCTACCCCATGTTTAACCACTAGCCCACCTAACCTAGTAATCCACCTAGCCCATCTAACTCACAAACAACACCCACCTAACTTGCCTAACATAACCTGATAAATCACATAACCCACATAATCCTTGATCAAATTTAAGCTACCAAAAGTGATCCAGGTGGATATCGGTGGCCACCCACCTTCTCCAACTGGCCCAAAACATGTTTCTGGCAATTTTGGTAATTTACTATTTTTAGCAGTTTTTAACTTCCGTGGCCATTTTGAGGCACTAAACGATGTTTTTTGAGAAAACGGGGAGCAACATGGATTGTAGATCATGTTGTTCACTCAAAAGTTGTATTTCTCGGATAGATCTTTCCAATGAGCTATTGAGCGCCCCAAACGGAAATCGTATGCAAAAGTTACACCCCTGGGAAGTTGACGTATCAACCACCCCCATCAGGGCCCACAAACCTTTTGGCTTTTCATCTTCCAAAGTTAGGGTTTTGGATTTTACTTATGTTAAAAAGGCCCTTAGAGCCTCATTGTAATAATCATCTTCTCATGGATGTGAGTAGCCCTCACATCTCTTTTCAGAGATAAGTTGCCACCATTCTAGCGAGTCTTTCACTCTGTATTTTACAGTCTCTGTATATTTATTTCATTAATAGAAATCGTGTATTACTGTATATCTGTGGCTTGTATTTCCATTATATCTCTGTTATATTGTTGTCTCTCTTGCAATATCTCTAAATATTTATGTGTTATATCTCCGCTCTCATTTCGTGCCGAAAATAATCCAGATCAGTGGTATTAGAGCAGGCTGCTCTTGATCGTGTTTTAGTGCATGTCCCCGATGAGGTATGAGTATAGTAATTTGGGTCTCGAGCTTGTCTCTCTTAAGGACAATCTCTCTCGCACACCCAAGAAACCCTCAATGGCGAAAGAAAATAAAAATGACGGAGCAAACGATCCTATCAGACTGTTGCTTGAGCAAGCTCTCACGCGAGAGAGGGACGAAATAATGGAGAATTTTTCCCACATCCCTCAATGCCTCCCAATAGCATCAGGCGCATCTTCATCAAGCAACCGCTTTGGAGGCACCTCACCTTTCAAGGTACAGGTTAATTTTTATATTCTCGTATTTGAAGGTCAAATAGATGCAGATGCACTAGATAAATGGTTAAATCTTCTAGAAGGTTATTTCTCTGTTCATAATTTTTCCGACGAGGAAAAGATCACCTTCGCACTCCTTAAGGCTCTCCCCTATGTCAAACATTGGTGGGAAACTTACTGGCAGCAGAGTCCCACAGAGGAGTCTGGAATATATGGGGCCGAGACCAGTTGGGATTTTTTTGTGGATGCGGTAAAGGAACAATATTACCATGTTGGCAACTATGAGGACCGGTACATGAGATGGACCAAACTACGGTAAGAGAGGGGCCAATCAGTTCTGGAGTTCACCAATAGCTTCCATACCTTGCGCACCAAGATGGGTATCAAAGACTCCAAACGACATTTGGTTCTAAAATACCGTGGGGCTCTACACAGATACATCCAAATTGAAATGGATTTCCTAGACATCTCATCACTCAGTGCTGCCTATCGATATGTTGTTAAAATCGAGCAGAAATTTAAGCACCAGAACAAACGGGAGTTCGGGTCTGCAAATCCACAACAACCAAAGTATGACAAAGACAACCCTAACAAACAGTCTCCCAAAAACCAGTCCAAGCCA
>ML792663.1:144045-167523 GCA_009831015.1 Picea engelmannii | reverse complement strand
TCCTAAGGAGGGAGGATTGATCCAGGTGGATATCGGTGGCCACCCACCTTCTTCAACTGGCCCAAAACATGTTTCTGGCAATTTTGGTAATTTACTATTTTTAGCAGTTTTTAACTTCCGGGGCCATTTTGAGGCCCTAAACATGTTTTTTGAGAAAATGGGGAGCAACTTGAATCATAAATCAATGTTGCTCACCCAAAATTTGTAGTTCTCGGATAAATATTTCCAACGAGCTATTGAGCACCCCAAACGGAGATCGTATGCAAAAGTTACGCCCTTGGGAAGTTGACGTATCAACCACCCCCATCGGGGCCCACAAACCTTTTGGCTTTTCATCTTCCGAGGTTAGGGTTTTGGATTTTACTTATGTTAAAAAGGCCCTTAGAGCCTCATTGTAATAATCATCTTCTCATGGATGCGAGTAGCCCTCACATCTCTTTTTAGAGATAAGATGCCACCATTCTAGTGAGTCTTTCACTCTATATTTTACAGTCTCTGTACATTTATTTCATTAATAGAAATCGTGTATTATTGTATATCTGTGACTCTTGTATTTCTGTTATATCTCTGTTATATTGTTGTCTCTCTTGTAATATCTCTAAATATTTATGTGTTATATCTCCACTCTCATTTCGTGCTGAAAATAATCCGGATCAAAAAGTTAATTGACCTAAACTCGCTAACCCATCTAACATACTCTGATAAAAAAACCTACCTATTTTCTACATATCCCACTAACTTACATAATATACACACTAACTCACTTAACCCACAAACATAACTCACTTAACCTAATTCATCTAACCCACCCTACTTACCTACCCATCTATGTATCCCACTAACTTACATAATGTACACACTAACTCACTTAACCCACAAACATAACCCACTTAACCTAATTCATGTAACCTACCCTACTTACCTACCAATCCTACCAACACCTAATCTTAACCCTTGAACATGATCATTTATTCGAATGAAAAAATTCAAAAATAAAAATGTACAAAGGACATTGCCAAGATGCATAAAGGGATAGACCACAACACACTAAACAACACAAGTAGGACATGAAAAAATAAAATGAAACACAACATCTACACTCAATACAAAATAAGATGCCCAAAAGATGACAAAAAAGATTTAAAAAGACACAACGAGATTAAAAAATTAGACACCGGAAAAAACATTGTGTATCTCATTTTTCTAATTTATACTAAAAAGACTTGGAAAAAGTTTTTAAAAGACCATATTAGTATCAGCTAAATTATTAAAACTCATGTGGATTGGTATAACACCAATTAATATTGTTATGGTATTTTTAATTTAATCCCAAAGTCCTATTTTCGAACAATTATTTTCTTAACCTCTCAAGCATGTGGGGGATGTTAAGCCACTTGGACGCCAAGAGGTCGTCTAAGGTTCGATCCAAAATAGCTATACAATTTTGATAATAACCAATATAAATTTAGAGGGTTTTTAATACAAAATTTCGGTAAAATTTCAATAACCAATATAAATTTAGAGGTTTCTTAATAAAAAAAATCGGTACAAATGAAATTTTAGTAATTATTAAATATTTGAATTTATCTGCAAGAATTTTAATATACAATTTGGGTAGAAATATATATATATTCTGAGTAAAAAAGCTTAAATTTTATTTCAAGAAAAAAAGAAATTTACATACATGTAGCCATGTATTTTTTCATTTATTTTGTCACAATAATCTTTAACCACTAAAAGACTAAACACCTCTGTGAAGTAGAGAAAAAACATATGGCATGTATGCTTGCCAAGACAGATGGACTGCCAGATCCATCAAGGAAAGTGTTTTAATGATTACGGCTTGAATGGTCCGTCATATCTATAAATATTCTGTGATAAAATTCATAATGTGAACCTTCCTTTGTTTCTTCTATCTGCCACTACCAAAAATCCATCTCTAAGCCTTCCTTAGAGAGCGTATCGACGTTCCCTATATACATGCAACAGAGAATAAAATTCATAAGAGTCCAGTATTCTAAACACATCATCAAGGATAGGAAGGAGTTTGATGTTATGTCATTTATGAGTTTTTCTGATCTAGTTTAAAATGATCATAAAGTCACCAAAGATCTAGAGAGGTGATTCTTTTTTCCTCGACAAAAATCAATAAAAGTTTTAATTCCATCAATTCTGCATAATCGTTTGTTCCGGGTCCCAAACCTATTTTGAGTTGGAAGAAATGTGAGTCTATTAAATGAAGGATTGCTCTTCCACTTTTTTACAATTGTTTTGGGAAGACCCGTAGAAAGAGGTCCACAGTCTTGTGAAGTCCACGGTTTCTTCAATAATGGCTCTTACCAGATTATGATCTTTTCCTTGAGGGAAATGTGATAGGATAATAAGGCCTTGTGCAACAATGATTTTCGAGATGGAGGGCCGGTCTTTGAAAATGGATGTATTTCTAGCTATCTAAGCTCTCCAATTTATCATCATAGGGAGGACCTTTATGTTTATGTTTGTTGGGTTTGAGGCCTAATTGCACCGGGACTCTTCAATTGTCTGGCCTTTCCACAAACATACTTGGCCCAGGGAATTTGAGCTTTTTGTCCAGATTAGTTTGACAAAGCGACAATGCATAAAAAGATGTGAAATAGTTTCCTCATCGACTTTACATAATGCACACCACCCTAGTCCTTCCATATTTATGTATTTAATTATGTCTTAAGTTGGGACTTTGTTTTTATGAGGCACCACATAAAATGAGATTTTAAAGGACATTTAACCTTCACACATCTTTCCGCCATCAAGAAGGTTCTCATTGAAGTAGATCTATGTTGATTTGAGAGTATCTTACTTTTTTTCCATGGAAAAAAAATTCTCTTTAAATTAAAAAGGATATAAAAGTTTACATTCGACAACCATATCTAAATCAAAATTCTTATGATAAATGCACTTTTCTTATCACATTGTAACTAAATAGGATAACTCCCTATCCAATTTCGATAATCTTCTTGCCTTGGAACTGAAGATGTATCAACAACAATAAAAATAGAAATCAGAAACTGATTTTTTTGTAGCCACTTTTTCATAGTTTCAGCAAGAAAGGGGGACCCTCATTGCCTTCCTCTCATTGAGAATATCTTAAATGACTAAGGGGCATTGACAATGTATTTTTTGACATGGTGTCTGCATCCCTATTATCTTCTCTGTAGATGTGAGAGAAGGAAAGGCTCTTAATGTGCCTAGATGCTTATAGAGTTCTTTCTTTCCAGCATTCCAGTGCAGCCGCCTGGAGATCAACCTTCCCGTTGAGCTAGTCAATAATGAATTTGGAGTCAACAAGTAACATCATTTCATTGATGTCCAGTCTTTGAGCCAAGATGAGTGATTCCCACTCCCCCATAAGTTCTGCCTTAGTATTAGTGCCTTGCCCACAATTGAGCGTCCAATGGATAAAACAATGATTGTTTAAGAGGATCTTGCTCCCTGCCCCACAAAGATTAGTTCCTTGTTGCGTAGCTCCATCAAACTAGGTGATGACTCTGTCTGTCGAAAGATTTACTTTGATTCTGCATATGGGGGGTCTTTTGCTTGAAATCCAAGAGTGGCCACCACTGCTAAGATGTTGTTGACCACCCAAAGATTCGATGGGGGTCTCTCTTCAAAGATTGTTGCGTTTCTGACTATCCAATTATTCCAACATAGAATGGCTGGCAGCATAGGATAAGAATTATAAGTGAAAATCCAAATGCTGAAGCAATAGCTCATCGAGGTACTTGTCCAATTCTCAAGAAAATTTAAAACGTGTGCAACTTGATTCCGAACAGTGTGGGTAAACATGCAATTCACAAAAAGATTTCGAACAATTTCACAATCCATTTTGCATAGAATGCATCAGTTAGGTCCCGCCCAGCATCGGGTCTGTAGATTTTCCCACACGAGAATTTTATTCTCTATCAGTAGCTAGATAAAAAGCTTGATCTTCATGGGGCAATACCACTTCGATAGCTTTTTCCACTAGACTTCATCTTTTTTTTCCAGTACTTGGCAGCAATCACATAGTATGCATTTTTCACAGAGAACTTACCTGTATTGTCCCCTCTCGTCCAAATAAGGATATTCGGCCTCTCTTGTAGATGGATACCTGCTCCTGTTAGATTCTGAATGAATCGGTCCCACTGAGCCTCATGTTCACCTTCGAGCTCCAGAGTGGAGCCTTTCGTCCAATTTTCACCTATCAGTCCCCAACAAAGTGTGTTTTTTATTTGAAACAAAAAATAAAATCATTTTCTGTGTAATTGGTCCAGAAGCGATGGAGAAAGCATGGAATTGTTTCCCATTCCCAAGATGGTGTCCCGTCTGATTTCAATTGATGATATAGTGCCAGGAATCCACACGATCCACTGTAGTATGATCGAGAGTGATTTTAAGAGGTGTTTCCATGTCTGTGAGCCTCTCAAAGGAGATACCAAGGCCGATCTGAGCCAATCGTGAACCTGTTGATGAGGAATGTATTTGTCATTTACTACCTTGCTCCATAAACCTAGAACCATCATAATTCTCCAAAGTGTATTCGTCCATAGCTCCCTGTAAAAGATATCCAAGTTCCTCAGGCCCCATCCTCCCAATGATTTGGGTTTTGAAACCGCCTCCCACCTGCAGAGATGATAGCTCATTTTCTGCTTGTTGCCAGTCCAGAGGAAGGAGAAAATCAGTTGCCGAAGTTTCTTTAGAACAGATAGAGGAATGTGTGCAAGGGCCATCCAGTACATGGGTAGACTTTCCAAGATAACCTTAATTAAAATGTATCTACCTCCCAACGTTAACATTCTATTACAACAGTGAAGGATTATATGTTCGAAATTTTCTATCAACCATCTCCAGTACTTTGTAGTATAGTTGGTTGGTTTAATGTGGAACACTAGGTAGTTGAACCCTTCCACTAGATATCCTGTGTCGATGCCAAACAACAATTTAAATTCATTAAGGGTCTCATCCCTAGCTCCTGTGGCCAAGAAAGTTGACTTTTGGTAGTTGATCTTCAGACCTAAAACAATGCAGAAAGTGTTAATAATTTTGTAAATCTCTATCCATCCAGACAAGTTTGCAGTGGTCATGATGATTATGTCATCCACAAAGAGTAGATGCAGTATCTTTATGATTCTCAAAACTCTAATCCCTGTTAGGTTGCCTTCTGCTTGACTTTTTTTCAGCAAAATACTAAGACTCTCCAAGACTAGGATGAAAACAAGGGGCGAAAGAGGGCATCCCTATCGAAGCCCTCTCACAATGGAAGAATTTGGTTGCTTCCCCGTTAATCAAAACTGCAAAGATGGCTGAGGAAATACAACCCATCACCCAATTCGTGGTGACCACCCCAAAACCACATTGCAATAGGATGAGGCACAAAAAATTCCAGTTGATACAATCAAATTCCTTTTTGAGTTCTAGTTTTAGGAGGATGGCTTGGAAATTTTTAGTCTTTATACTATGAATGCACTCCTATGTGGTTCCAATAGCATCAAGAATTTTTCTCCTCTTTAGGAAACCTACATGTTCGTCTGGCAGTGCCCAAGAGAGGATAGGGTGGATCCTTCTGGAAATGATCTTGGAAATAATCTTGTAGCGGAGATTACAAAGAGAAATGGTGCGAAAGTCTGCAAACTGTCGGGGATGATTTGTTTTTGGGATCAGAACAATGAAAGTGTTATTTAGTTTTTTTTTTATGATCCATCTGGTTATCGAATCCTCCATGACGTCCAACAAGTCTTGTCCCATTAAGTCAAAGTAATGGAGGTATAGTTCAACAGACCACCCATCGAGACCCGGGCTTTTTTCTTTTGTGAATCCTTTGATCACCTCTAAGATTTCCTCCTTTTTGCAGGGAGTTTCCAAGGCTCTTACCTCCTCATCTGTTACCATTCTTGGGAAGAGTCTGGTTGTTTCAATCTAAGCGATTAGGTGGGATGTATTCACTTCTTGATAAAAATATTTGAAATAATTAAAATCCGTCTATTTGATGTCTTGTTTTTTTTATGAAGCCTCTCATCCTCTTCCTCAATTTCCCACATATATTTTTTATTCCTGCGATAACTGGCAAATCGGTGGAAGAAACGTGTGTTTTTTATCTCCACTGGAAATCCATAATGCTCTGCTCTTCAACCGCCATATATCTTCTTCCTCTCGGAGGATTTTATTGCATGCTTCCTATAAACATTTCACTTTACAATCAAATTCGATAAGTCAAACGTCCTGGGCCTTCAACCGGTGTAGTTCCTCCAAGTCACATTCTAATCTACACAACTCTTCTTTTTCCTTGATATTTTTTTCTTTTAACCAGTATATAGAGTTGGCTTTTAATCGAGTTAGTTTTCTCTCTAGATTTCCCTGAGTGTCCCCTTGTACCATAAGGGAAATATCAGACCACACCGATCTTACCATCTGATCAAATGATTCCTCCCTCAGCCATGTAGGGTTAAACTTAAATGTGTATTTTCCCCCAAATCTACCTTCTCCTACTTATAGGAAGATAGAGGCATGATCAGAGAGATATGATAGGTCTACCCAGGCTCGTATTCTGCAAGTAGGAAAAATTAGTCCTTCTGCCACCAAAAACCTGTCTAGTCTCTTTGCAATGCCAACTGATCCCGATCTCCCATTTCTCCAAGTAGGCAACACCTCCGTTGGCTCCAAATCCAGTAAATTGTTTTTGGAGAATAGTTTCCTGAAAAAATCTAAGAGTGGATCTGCCTTTTCCTTTTCTCCCCAAATCTCCTTGGAACTAGTCGTCAGGTTCAAGTCTCCCTTTATTATGAGGTCCTTTACCGCCAAGAGGCATAAAATATCTAGTCTCTCCCAGAAATATCTACGATCAATGCACGGTCCATAGGTGTTGAGCAAGGTCATCTTTGTCTTCAGTTCTAATCAAGTACCCATCAGTAAAATATGTTGAAATAATGTAAATGCAAAGTGTATTCTAATTATTATTGTTGCATTATTAATTATATCAATCCCCTATTGCGGATTGATCATGTCGGCTATTGTAAAAGATAAAATCACCTTTTGTGGATTGGTCAAAACATAATTGTAATAGGAAAAATAAGAAGTCGGCCCCATAATATATTAAAGGTGGTTTTAACCACCCATATTGAGAAGTTGGCCCTTCCAGTGAAAAGACACCTCCACACGTGCCAGAGTTGTATAAATAAGGAGGCTAGCGCCTCATTTAGACATACACTCACTTGTTCATTGAGGAGCAAGTTTCGAAGCTGCAGTTGGAGAAGAGATAGAGAGAGAGAGGCACATTCTTGGGAGAGGACTTTCTGTATTTGATTGAGTTATCTCTTGGAATTGTATTGGCTATCTATAATAAGGAAGTTTTGTTAGGTTTTCTCCCCCATGAAGGTTTCCCAGGATAAATGATGTGTCTCTTGTGATTGTTTATTTCTCAGTGATCATATCTTATGCGATTGTTATCTAGTGAAATGAAAAGAACTCTAATAATATCTTAAACCTTAACATGGTATCAGAGCTAATATGGAGAGAGCATCTTTCACAAGAGAAAGTGAAAAACGTCACTGTTGTCGTACATGAAAATTAGGGATTTTTATTGAAGAAGTATTTCAGCCCCAAAACCATTTAGAAAATTGTGCCCTTCCTCAAGGATCACTTTGGCATCCTCAGTGCAACTTTTCAGTGGCTAGATCTCCTAGAAAGTGAAACCCTAGTTTTCACAAAGCACTAGAAAACCAGAGTACCAGGAGTACTAGAACTACCAAAGTACCAGAAGTACCAGAAAATCTGAAGCACCAGTCCAAAAATCTGTTGGTCAAATTTGAGAGGGTAAAAGTTGGATTTTCAGAAATTTGACTGCACCATCTTACTCACCTCAGCTTAGCGCATCTATCCCCGAGATCAGAATTTCAAACTTTGAAGTTTGAAAAATTAGGGTTTCCTCATAAAACCCTAAGTTGTAGTTGCAATTGCAGTCTCAGAACCATTTGTAGTATCAATTGCAGGTGAGTATCAGTTGCAGTTGCAACCATAGTACTAATTGCAGTCACCCTTGAAGTTCTTAAGAGTTGGTGATCATTACCACTGCTACCAGATCGTGCCTCTACCTACAAATGTCATCAAAGGTATGTACTCACACATGTCTAAACGTTTAAGCTTTAAGGGTATTTTTAGTAGAAGAGATCTCTTGCCATAAATCTAGAAGGATCTCAAGATCCAACACATTCAGAGGAATGATGCAACCCATGTGTGATTATAATAATATGCATCTATTTGTTATGACATTATTTTGATCAGTGTTGCATGTTGTAGCTATGACCATCATTCTAACCTTTGGTCAAAATATGAGTCAAGGTATTAGATGGATTAAAAGTTGAGATCATAGAGTTTATCCTCTAACCAAACCTTCTGTCAAGATAACATATTGTCTTAGTACAAAAGACAGGTTGAAGAAAGCACTCGTCATGTTGAGTGAAGGAGACTTGGAAGAAAAGCAAGCACACTCATTCTTGAGGACAAGGCTCTAGGTTTGATTAATCAAGTTGATAAGATTCAAAGGTACACATGACAAATTGATGACTACCCCTTTACAAGTAACCACTATAGTTGAGATAGCATTCTTTGTAAAGTATTATACTTGGTTTTATGTTAGCATATAGAGGTAAATACTTAATGTAATCATTTTCCTGATACAACTAACACTTCCTCTAGGAGAAATCTCGTGTGTTAGTTCCAGGTTGCCATGGAGGAATGTTCGATCACAACACTATAAGAGTGTTGACCTCATTTCGTAGTGTACATCTTATTTTTGGTCGGTGCTTCAAGAAAGCCACGAATGATAGCTCTAAAGGAGATACTGTGATGATTATTCGTGCTATTGCTTTATCTATTATTATCAAAAGGATATTATTCTAGCATGTTCTTTTGTTGACCTTGTTTCAGGTCACAAGTGATAACCCTAAGAAAGCTACAATGAAGGTTGCAGAAGACAACATATTATATGAGACATGAAGAAGACTATGTACATGACCATATACACTCATGCACCAAAGAAGATGAAGAATAAGCTATCTCTTGAGATTCAAAGTATATGAGACATGAAGCAGACTATGTACATGATCATATACACTCATGCACCAAAGAAGATGAAGAATAAGTTATCTCTTGAGATTCAAAGTATCTCATATGAATATTGATTGAAAGGAGCAGAAGGCTCCAAAGATGACCGAACATTAGAACGGGAAGCAAACCTCGTTTGAATCCTGACTCAATCTTTCATATTTAGATTTGGTATGCAACACCAAGTATACCCCGTAAGAGATCAGCAGGGATGTGACCTTTGATGAATATGCAGTGCTCAAGAAATCAAGAAGATGCCAGCTTGAAGAAGTATATGAAGAAGAACTTGTAGCCCCCAGAACTACATAATCAGTGAGGGAGGTTCCCAGAGTTGCAGAACCAGTAAGGGAAGTCGTAATTTCCCCTGATGAGGAAATTCTAGAAGATCATGACATAGTAGAATTTCAAGAACCTCCTTAGATGACGATCTCCCATAAGAGAAAGCTTTCTTGGGCTAGGGAGCTAATCAATATGGAGAGAAGTATGGTGTTCCTGAAGGAACTACGAGACAGGTGAAGAGACCTAAGCCATTCTCCAGCTATATGGCTTTGATGTGTGATCTTCTTTGAAGAATCCATTCAAAAGAAAGAATGGACAGATGCCATGACGGAAGAATACCAATCCATAATAAAGAATGATGTATGGGAAATAGTTTCCAGACCGAAGAGTAAGGATGTTGTATCTTCTAAATGGATCTTCAAAATAAAACATGTTGTTGATGGAAGTATTGAGAAGTATAAAGAAAGATTTGTCGCTCGTGGCTTTTCTCAAAAGGAAGGCATTGACTATGAAGAGACATTCACTCTTGTAGTCAGATACACTTCAATCAGAACCATCACAGCCCTTGCAGCTAATATGAAGTGGAAGTTACACCAGATGGATGTAAAGACAACTTTCCTAAACGTTGTCATCAAAGAAGAAGTGTATATAGAGAAACCTCAAGGATTTGAAGTTGAAGACAGGAAGTCTCATGTCTGCAAGTTGAAGAAGGATCTATATGGATTGAAGCAAGCTCCTAGAGCTTGGTATGGCAGGATAGACGTTTTTTTGATGAGATTGGGATTTACCAAGAGTAAAGAAGATTCTAACCTCTACTTCAAGGTTATGAATGATGAGATGGTGATATTTCCGCTGTA
Organism: Picea engelmannii; assembly: GCA_009831015.1. NCBI lineage: Eukaryota > Viridiplantae > Streptophyta > Pinopsida > Pinales > Pinaceae > Picea > Picea engelmannii. The sequence continues at coordinate 157,273 of ML792663.1, read as the reverse complement.
TGTGGATGACTTACTCTTAACTGGAGAAGAAAAACTCATCACCGAATGTAAGAAGAAGCTCACTTCCGAATTCGAGATGAAAGACCTTGGCTTAATGAATTATTTCTTATGTCTTGAGGTATGGCAGAGCCCAGAGAGAATATTCTTTAACCAAGGGAGGAATGCAGTCGAAATCCTGACGAGATTCAACATGTTGGAGTGCAAGTCCATGAATACACCCATGGAAGCGAAGTTGAAGCTACTGGTTGACACTTCGTCAGAACTGATTGATGCCACACTATATAGACAAATCATTGGATCGTTGATGTACCTGATGAACACCAGACCAGATATCTTTTTTGCCGTGAACACTTTAAGTCAGTTTCTGGTAGAACCCAGACATGTTCACCTAGTTGCTGCAAAACATGTGATGAGGTACCTTAAGGGTACATTAGATTTTGGTCTCAGCTATGATGGAGATCATGATTTCACACTGAGCGGGTACACTGATTAAAATTGGGTTGGAAGTCTCTCTGACAGGAAGAGAACTTCAGGATGTTGTTTCAGTTTTGGATTAGCCATGATCTCATCGCAGAGTAGGAAGCAATCCAACATTGCTCTCAGTACAGTGGAAGAAGAATATGTTGCTGCGTGTTTTGCCAACTATGAAGCTATATGTCTTTGTAAGTTATTGAATGGTTTATTTGACGTAGACCTCCTTCCCTCAGGCCGAGATCCATGCAGGATCTTCTCTAGACCATGACAAGGGTTAACAAAACCCCTTGTTTAATCCCACACAAGATTTCAGTTTTCGCAAGTTGGGGTGCTTTGAACACTATGCCATGGCTCTTGGCAATAGCCTAAATGCGAAATTTTGAATGGGCTTATGGTGTAAGGCCCCTCTCCAACATGACCACAACCAAGCCTAGGCACAAGCGCCTTTCGTGAATCATGAATTCGTGAGTTGGAGCACCACCCCTTGTACACTCTCCTTGCGAATCTTTGACTTCGAAATCCATCCTTCGACGAGATCCAACGGTTGTATGCCTCCCTCGATCTGATGGCCCATGATGTATCGAGATTTCACAAATCGGTCATCCAAGACACTTGACCCCAAACCTCTTCTCACTCCATTCCCTGAACTCCAATACACGAGTTCGCATGCGAGAACAATGGCCCACGTTGATCTAGATCTGACGGTCACTATCCCTCTAGAGCTTAAAGGTGTTGAAAAGACACTCAGTCTTATTCTCTTCGTTGTTTTGAGAGATCCAATGGTTCAGGGGATTTTGACACTTCCTCCTGAAGTGATTCAACCATCCGATTCAACTTATCAAGGACTTCTGGCCTGACGACTTGGCATCCTTCCCTCTTGAACTTGATTCCTGCGAAACAATTCAACCTCCATCTCCCTTTGGTACAATTCACAGGTTCTAACCCTCCTGAGCTTTCACTTACAAACTCAAGGCCTCTATAAAGAGTCCCTACACGCACTCCTTGCAACATTTTTCAAATAACCTCTGGTTATTTAAGATCTTCGACACTGTGCACTCCTTGCGACAATAGTCCCTCAATTGCTCTCTTGGATTTGGTAAAATCCAAGACTTCACCCAGCTTGCACACACCTTGCACAACTCTATGCTCTGCTAACACTCTTTCCTAAAAGACAAAATTTGGATCTCTTTTGAGAGTTTTGAGGTAAAACTCAGAGTCTGATCGATGCACTCCTTGCAAACCCTCCACTGCACTCTTTGTAGGCATTCTCAGAAAGAGAAACAACTGAAACTCATTCTCCCCTTATCCAAAATTAAAATATTCAACATAGAATCCTAGAACATACACACACAGATTTGTATTGAAATAAAATGTGCACAAAGAATATAAACAAGCCACAACATATCGTTCAATAGGCAATTCCAACAGCCATAAAAAACACAAAGATTGGAATCAAAGATTTTCTTTCATTAATTCCAGTGCTCTCATACATGGTAAACAACTACAGCTAGAATGCATGAAAAACTTTATTTGTTCTCCTCTGTAGCTCTACAACTTATGAAATCTGAATAATAATGTTCCCAATGATCAAAGGGCCAAGGGTGTCTATCATTCGTTTTCCCTCTTACCTCCTACGCTCCTAAAACTGTCTAATCTATTATTTAAATCTACCTACTTTACATTCATTACGCATAAATGCCTCTACATTCGACAAATGAGAGCAACGCTCAAGATCTATTTACAATCTCCAAAACACAAAGGTAAGTACGCTTCCCTAGATATTACATTAATGTCCATTCATTAATCTTCAAAACATTTCAAAATGTGTTTTGGTGCTTTTCCAACTGTCTCCTTTGGTTAGGCGTGTGCCTTTGGCTTTATTCGATGCTCCTGCATAATACTCCCTCACTTGAAAAATTTTGTGACCTCATGTTCATGAGTTCCTTCACTGTTCATCCATGCTTTTGAATTGTTGTTTCATCCTCCCAACTGGAATATTCAACTGGATGTCCTTTCTATTTGACCAAGTATTCAAAATACTCTTTTCTCCTGGTCTTTCTGCTAATCCTCTTGTCAATTATGCTTTCCATCTGTGGCTTTTCAGCTACAGGCCTTTGTTTTGTCCATTGAATCTCTTCTTGTTTATCTTTTTCTCCTTCTTCTTCAGCTCTGTAAGGGTACAAATCCACGACATTGAATATCGGTTAGATTCTGACCCCATCGGGTGATTCAATCTCATATGCCTTTGTCCCAAATTTCCTTACGACCTTGCACAGTCCAATCTTTTTCATCTTCAGCTTGTTGTATGTTCCCCTTGGGAACCTCTCCTTCCTCAAATGTGCAAGAATCAAATCACCAACTTCGAATTGAAGTTATCAACTGTGTTGATCTGCTCTACGCTTGTACTCTTGACTTGAACTCTGCAATCTCTCCTTAGTTCTGTTGTGAAGCTCCTTCATTCCTTCTGCAAATTCCTCTGCACTAGCACTCCTGAATTCAGTTTGTTCTGAATCTTTCAATTCAGAAACTCCCCTTGGTTTTATTCCATATACAATCTGGAATGGACTCTACCCTGTGCTTCTATTGAGTGAATCATTGTAAGAGAATTCTGCCTGTGGCAGAATGTGATCCCATTGACTATGGTGTTTAGTCACTAAGCTCCTTAACAAATCTCCCAAGCTCCTGTTCACGACCTTTGTCTATCCATTCGTCTGAGGATGATATGCTGAGCTAAAAGACAAATTTGTCCCCAACTTCTTCCATAAGGTCCTCCTGAAATTTCCTACGAACTTGGTATCTCAATCAGAAAGGATACTCCTTGGTAAGCCGTGAAGTCTGATGACTTCCTTGAAAAACAGGTTCGCAATATGAGTTGTGTCACTGGTTTTCTGGCATGGTATGAAATGTGCCATCTTTGAAAATCTGTCTACCACTACAAATATTGAATCATATCCCCTTTGTGTCCTTGGTAGTCCCAATATGAAATCCATTCTCACAGCATCCCATGGCCTTTTTTGTATGGGTAATGGTTGGTATAACCCTGTGTTCTGCCTTTTTCCTTTCGTGTGTTGACAAAATTTTCACCTGTCCACAAATTTCTTCACATCTGTCCTCATCCCTAGCTAGAAATATGAGCCATTCAACTTTGAGAACGTTTTGTCATGACCTAAGTGTTCGACCAATCCTCCGTTGTGATTTTCCTTCGGCAAATTCTCCCTCATGGAGCATTTCGGAACACATAGTTGATTTCGCCTGAACAATAATCCATCCTGGATCATGTATTCAGTCCATTGGCTTCTGTCCCTGAGAATTGGATTCTCAAATGCCTCATATGCCTCTTTGAAGTCTGTATCATCCCTGTACATTTATTTGAGGTTATCAAAACATTTCCTGCTCAAAGCGTCAACAACTTTGTTAGCAGTTCCAAAAATATGTTTGATCACAAAAGTAAAATTCTGCATGTATTCAACCCATTTAGCATGTTTTTGGTTCAAATTCTCATGTCGAGTCATGAATTGAAAAGCATGATTATCGTTGTACAATACGAACTATTTGGGAACCAAATAGTGCCTCCATTTCTTCAGCGCTTGTATGTCTGCATAAAATTCTTTGTCATACGTGGAGTACTTGATCTTTGCTTCATTCAGTTTTTCACTGAATTACGCGATCGACCTGTTGTCTTGGCTCAAGGCCGCTCCAATGGAAAATCCACTCACGTCACACCTGACCTGGAATGTCTTGTTGAAATCTGGAAAAACCAGAATTGGTTGCTCAATGATCTTCTTCTTCGGCAGGTTGAAGCTCTTCTCCGCTTCCTCCATCCAGTGAAAAGATTTATGTCTTTTCTTCACCATATCCATCATCGATGCACTAATTCCACTGAAGTTTTGGATGAATTTCCTGTAGACGCCAGCCAAACCATGGAAGCTTCGAACTTCAAACACGCTCTTCGGTGATGGCCAATCCTTAATCACATTTATCCTTTTCGGATCCATTTTCAATTCATTTGCAAAGATAACAAAACCCAAATAAATGAGTTATGTCCTCATAAATGACGATTTCTTCATATTGATCAACAATTTTTCTTGCTGTAACCTTCTCATCACTACAGTTAAATGCTTTAAATGTTTTTCTTCAGTTTTTCTAAAAATTAATATATCATCAAGATATACAATGACGAATTTCCCAATGAAATCTTTCAGGACTTCGTTCATCAACCTCATGAAAGTATTGGGTGCATTTGTCAAGACACATGGCATGACAAGCCATTCATACAGCCCTTCATTTGTCTTGAAGGTTGTCTTCCATTCATCACCCTCTCATTCTAATCTGATGATATCTGCTTTTCAAATCAATCTCTGAAAAAAACTTTGGTCCACTAAAGCAGTCCATCAAGTCATCCATACTTGGCAATGGGAACCTGTATCTGATGGTAATTTTGTTAATTTCCCCCGAGTCTGTACACAGTCTCCAGCCACCATCCTTTTTTGTGCTGAGCACTGTCAGAACAACGCATGGACTCAAGCTCTCTCGAATCAATCCTTTGTCCATTAAGTCCTGGACCTGTCTCTTAACTTCTTCATTCTCCTGTGGCATCAACCTGTACGTTGTTTTATTCGGCAAACTGGATCCAGGTATAAGATCAATATTATGGCATATACTCCTGATAGGTGACAACGAACAAGGTAGTTCGTCGACTACTATATCAGAAAATTCTTCCAGCAACTCCTGGATTTCTTCTGGTAAATCATCTATCCTAGTGTTGTTAAAAACAATTATGGGCTTCCTAACCACAATGAATTGTGTGTCTTCCTTCTTCTTGACTTCCTTAAGAAGTCCCTTCCCACTCATGAGAAGTACAGTGTTGCTCATTTATGTTTTCACCTCTTTATTCTTAATCGACAACAACATGTGCATCCTACCGCTCTTCTCCAGAGTGTACGTGTTCTTTCTCCCATCATGCACCACATTTATGTCATATTGCCATGGTCTACCCAGCAATAGATGACAAACATCCATGTGAATGACATCACATAATATCTCATCTTTATATCCTCCTATTTTAAATTCAACTAAACATTGTTTAGTGACATTTACCTGATGTCCTTTTTGTAGCCACAAAACTTTGCATGGGCTTGGATGCGCAACAGTCTCCAGCTCCATCTTTTCCACCATTTCCTTAGATACAAGATTATCTATGCTACCGATGTCTACTATGACCTTACATACCCTGTCTTTGGTTTTGCAAGCAGTCTGAAACCGGTTGTTTCTTTGGGCTGGGTTCTCTGGCTCCTTCTCTGGTTTCAAGAGAACTTTCCTCATCATCAAAGATCTTCCGCCCTCAGCGTCCTCTACGTCAACATTTCGTCCTTGAGCTTCGGCATTATGAGTTTCACCACCATATTTCTTCCTATCTGGACACTCATAGGATTTATGTCCAATTTTCCCACAGACAAAGTATTTCACTTCACCTCCTCTGATACCACAATTGATGCAAACCTCGTCTACCTCTTCCTCTTCCTCTGGTTCGAGGAAAAGTATTTCTATATGCATACTACCTCCCCTGTGAGCTTCCTCCTCTCTCAGATCGAGTTTGAGGTTTCTTCCCCTCTTCTTTAGGTTTATGAGTTTTGTCCTAGGCAATTGTCTTGCCTTTGCTTTGATTTTTTCCTCGACCTCTTTGACCTTGCTTTTGGCTCTACTTCTCCTCATATTTCAGAGCCATCTGATAAGCATATTCTACGGTTCAGATGGTCATCATGCTCATCTCATCCTGAATGTCATATCATAGACCATTCATATACCTGGCAACTTTCTCATCATCGCTTTCCCGATGACCTGCTCTGATGTTTATCCTATAGAACTCTTCAGTGTATTCTTTCACTGACATCATCTTCTATCTCAAATTTTGCATCCTCCGAAACAGATTTATTTGATAATCCCTAGGTATAAACTTGGCTTTCATTTTTGCAACCATTATATCCCAGCTTTTGATTTTCTACTTGCCCTTGCAACGTCTATCATCCTGCAGTTCATCCCACCACAGTGTTGCATGCCCTTTAAGTCTAGTAATAATATGTTTGACTTTCTTGTCTTCCTCGACATCCTCATAGTTGAAGTATTTTTCTAGAGCTCTAATCCAGTCTAGAATCTCTTCAACATCCAAGCTGTCTTTGTACATTGGAATGTCCATTTTTTCCCTATCACCTATCCTAGCAACAGCCTTGAATAAGCATTCTTCTGTAACATCTTCGATTGCAACTTCTTCTCCTTCATTCTCAGCTTCATTTTCACTTTCATCTTCATTGATATCCCCAGCGTCAACTGTGTGCCTTTGTGTTGTCTCCATAGCATCAAGCCTAGCATGTAATTCACACATTTCTCTTTCCACTGCTGGATTAGGCATTTCCCCTTCTCTCCTTCTCTGTGGCATGGCTGTAAAATTCCTCTTTTCTCTCTGCTATAGAAAGCAAAGAACTTGTTCTGGGCTCTGATACCACAACTAATGCATACCTCCTGCCCTCAGGCTGAGATCCACGTGAGATCTTCTCTAGACCACAACAAGGGTTAACAAAACCCCTTGTTTAATCCCACACAGGATTTCGGTTTTCGCAAGTTGGGGTGCTTTGAACACTATGCCATGGCTCTTGGAAATAACTGAAAGGTGAAATTTTGAATGGGCTTATGGTGTAAGCCCCCTCTCCAACGTGACCACAACCAAGCCTAGGCGCAAGCGCCTTTCGCGACTCGTGAAATCGTGAGTTGGAGAACCACCCCTTGTACACTCTCCTTGCAAATCCCCGAATCCAAAATCCAACCTTCGACGAGATCCAATGGTTGTATGCCTCCCTTGATCTGACGGCCCACAACGTATCGAGATTTCGCAAATCGGTGATCCAAGACGCTTGACCCCAAACCTCTTGTCACTCCATTCCCCGAACTCTGATACGCAAGTTCGCATGCGAGATCAACGACCCACGTTGATTCGGATCTGACGGTCTAGAGCTTAAAGGTGTTGAAAAGACACTCAGTCTTAATCTCTTCGTTGTTCTGAGAGATCCAACGGTTCACGGGATTTCGACACTTCCTCCTAAAGCGATTCAACCATCCGATTCAACTTCTGAAGGACTTCTGGCTAGACCACTTGGCGTCCTTCCCTCCTGAACTTGATTCCTGCAAAACAATTCAACTTCTGTCTCCCTTTGGTACAATTCACAGGTTCTAACCCTCCTAAGCTTTCACTTGCAAACTGAAGGCCTCCAAAAAGAGTCCCTGCACGCACTCCTTGTGGCAGTTTTCAATAACCTCTAGTTATTTTAAATCTTCAACTCTGTGCACTCCTTGTGACAATAGTCCCTCAATTTCTCTCTTGGATTTGGTAAAATCAAAGACTTCACCCAACCTGCGCACACCTTGCAAAACTCTATGCTTTGCTAACACTCTTGCCTGTAAAGACAAATTTTGGATATCTTTTGAGAGTTCTGAGGTAAAACTCAGAGTCTGATCGATGCACTCCTTGCAGACCCTCCACTACACTCTTTGCAGACGTTCTCAGAAAGAGAAACAACTGAAACTCATTCTCCCCTTATCCAGAATTCAAATATTCAACATAGAATCCTAGAACATACACACACAGATTTGCATTGAAATAAAATGCGCACAAAGAATGCAAACAAGCTGCAACATATCGTTCAACAGGCGATTCAAACAGCCATAACAAACACAAAGATTGGAATCAAAGATTTTCTTTCATTAATTCCAATGCTCTCATACATGGTAAACAACTACAACTAGAATGCATGAAAAAAAATCTTTGTTCTCCTCTACAGCTCTACAACTTATGAAATCTGAATCATAATGTTCCCAATGATCAAAGGGTCGAGGGTGTCTGTGATCCGTTTTCCCTCCTACCTCCGACGCTCCTAAAACTGTCTAATCTATTATTTAAATCTACCTACTTTACATTCATTATGCATAAATGCCTCTACATTCGACAGATGAGAGAAATGCTCAAGATCTATTTACAATCTCCAAAACACAAAGGTAAGTACGCTTCCCTAGCTATTACATTAATGTCCATTCATTAATCTTCAAAACATTTCAAAATGTGTGCTAGTGCTTTTCCAGCTGTCTCCTTTGGTTAGGCGCGTGCCTTTGGCTTTATACGATGCTCCTGCATCACTATTCGACCTAGAGATGGAAGCAACCACGATCCTATGTGACAACCAGAGCTGCATAAAAATGACAGAGAATCATGTATTTCATGACAATTCAAAGCACATAGAGATCCGATATCATTATATCTGTGACATGGTGCAGAGAGGATCCATAAAGCTCCAATATGTTAGCATGGATAAACAGGTTGCCGATGTGTTGACCAAGCCTCTATCTCGTGTAATGTTTGAGCACTTTCGAGATAAGCTTGGTATAGTCCGAAAGGACCTCCCTTGAAAGGGGGAGTAGTGTTGTGTTGAGATATGCCAGTCTAGCATTGTGCTTCCAGCTTAATTGTTGTGACGTAAAGCCAGTCTAGTAATGAGATTCCATCTTAATCGTTGTGGTGAGATATGCCTAGTACTGTGCCTCCAGCTTAATCGTTGTGACGTAAAGTCAGTCTAGTTGTTGTGTTGAGATATGCCTAGTACTTTGCTTCCATCTTAATCGTTGTGACATAAAGCCAGTCTAGTTGTTGTGTTGAGATATGCCTAGTTTTGTGCTTCCAGCTTAATTGTTGTGACGTAAAGCCAGTATAGTTGTTGTGTTGAGATATTCCTAGTACTGTGCTTCAAGCTTAATCGTTGTGATGTAAAGCCAGTCTAGCTGTTGTGTTGAGATATGTCGAGTATTGTGCTTCTAGCTTAATTGTTGTGATGTAAAGCCAGTCTAGTACCGTGCTTCCGGCTTAATTGTTGTGACAAAAAGAAAGTTGAGTACTGTGCTTCCAGCTTAATTGTTGTGACATAAAGCCAGTCTAGTACCGTGCTTCCAACTTAATTTCTGTGATGAAAAGAAAGCCAAGTATTGTTCTTCCATCTTAATGAGTGACGTAAAGCCAGTCTAGTATTTTGATTCCAGCTTAATTGTTGTGGTGTTTTCCAGCTTAATTGTTGTGTGGTGTGCAAGCTTAATTGTTGTGATGATGTGCCAGCTTAATTGTTGTGATGTGTTGCCAACCTCATGTTGTGATGATGTGTTTCCAGCGTTTGTGTTGTGAAATTGTTGTTTTTGATGTTGTATCATCCTTGTGCTATTATTGATGATGAGGATGTATTAGTGTTATACTAATCCATGTCGATGCAGTTGATAATGATGATGCTACTTCAGCCTCTTGCTGAAGATGATGATGATGATGCCACTTCAGCTCCTGAGTTCTTGCCGAAGATGATGATGATGATGCCACTTTAGCTCCTGAGTCCTTGTTGAAGATGATGATGATGGTATTATTTCAGCTTTAATGATGAAGATGATGATGATGTTACCTTAGCCTCATACCGATGAGGATGATGATGCTACTCTAGCTCCATGTTGTGTTGATAATGCTCCAGCCTTTGTGTTGTGTTGATGATGAGAAAAATGTACGATGATTTATAGATACACTAGTCAGTGTTCCAAAATGATATTGATGATGATGTCCTCTCACCCACCTGATGTTGTTGATGACGTTGTCCTCTCTCTCACCTGATGTTGTTATAGAATACCCTTTTTGTTAAGGGGGAGCGTTGAAATAATGTAACTGCAAAGTGTATTCTAATTATTATTGTTGTATCATTCATTAGATCAATCCCCTATTGCGGATTGATCATGTCGGCTATTGTAAAAGACCAAAACCCCTTTTGTTGATTGGTCAAAACATAATTGTAATAGGCAGAATAAGAAGTCAACCACAAAATATATTAAAGAGGCCTGGGAATATATTAAAGGTGGTTTTAACCACCCAGATTGAGAAGTCGGCCCTGCCAGTGAAAAGACACCTCCACACGTGGCAGAGTTGTATAAATAAGGAGGTTAGTGCCTCATCTATACATACACTCACTTGTTCATTGAGGAGCAAGTTTCAGAGCTACAGTTGGAGAAGATTGAGAGAGAGAGAGGCGCATTCTTGGGAGAGGACATTTTGTATTTTTTTGAGTTATCTCTTGGCATTGTATTGGCTATCTATAATAAGGAAGTTTTGTTGGGTTTTCTCCCCCATGAGGGTTTCCCGGGATAAATGATGTGTCTCTTGTGATTATGTATTTCTCAGTGATCCTATCTTATGCTATTGTTATCTAGTGAAATGCAAAGAACTCTAATAACAACTTAAACCTTAACAAAATCCCTCCTGGACTTAGCACAGGTGTTAAATAAAAAAAGGTAGGATCCCGAGAGGCCAAGAGCCCTCCCGAGTTTTCTACAGAGCTTGTTGCGTAGACCATCCAATCAGGTCCAAGAGTGTACATAAAATTTCTAGTTGTTGCCGCATCCATAAGTATTTCTTGGAGAAAAATAGCAGATGATCGTGTCTTCTCAAGGATTCGACGCATGGAGGCAAGTTTCAGGGGTCCTCCTACCCCTCTAATATTGTGGAATAGGAGAATCTGACTTAGCCCGGGAAATGGATTTTGATCCTCTAAGCGCCCCTAGATCAAAATCAGTAGCTTGTGAAGTTGAACTCGAAGCCTTTGTGTCTGCCTTTTTATGTGCACTACAAGTTTTTAGTGGCGAAAGCTCCAAACCTAAACCCTGGGACCAAGAAGGATCAGTCTCATATGCCTTTCTCGCTCCTGATGAAGATGGAAGGTCGCAAGGGTGGATAGTGGGTTGAATAAGATTCTTACCAATGTAAGTGGGGATGGGAAGGGAGCCAAAAGGAGAGGTGGAGGCTGGAGTGATAGAAGAAAGCAAGTTGTCCAAGTCATGTTCAAAATAAGATGACTTAGCATAGCCTGGAAGTGTGGTGGAGTCATGTTGTTCGCAAGGGGCTAGAGGTGCCCAGTCTGGAGGTGCCAAGTCATCTGGTACCCAAGTTGTAACAAAGTCGCTTAGGGGGACATGACTAGGTGAAGAAGGGGAGGAGTGTAAAGGGGAGTCATGCTCCAAAGTTCCAGACCCTAAAAGCTTAGGGTTCATGATGTTTGTTGCCAATGAGTTAAGATTGAGCCTTTCCCATGCAGAGAGAGTATTGTATGGAGAGAGACAAAATAGTTTAACCTTACCTACAAGCGAGTCATCAAGTGGTTCAGAGCTTGCTTCCTTGCTCTGATGAAGAGCCTCTGCTCCCATCGGTTCTGGATGTCTATCATAACCATCAAAACCAATCTCCTTCGATGGGTCCTCCTTTGTCATGGTAAGAGGGAACTGTGAGCATTTGTTTCTGAAATGGCTTGTTCTGCAACAATACGAGCACCGAAAAGGGATTCCTAGATAATCTAGGTGCTGAGAAATGAGAAGGCCTCTCCATTCTATCTCCAAAATCTTTGGAAACCCATCGTGGATGTCTATTTCCACTAAGACCTTTGTCATTCTTTTATCTGAAGCAGCAAGAGAGAGTGTGTCCACCCTTAGGAAACGTCCTAACAAGGTTCCAATGAGTTCAAGCACTTGTTGGTTCCAAAGTTGAAGAGGGAGGCTCGGTAGGAGGACCCAGATGTGTCCGTACCTGAAGTATTCCGTAGATGGGTTGAAGTCAATCCTCCATCTCTTAAGCATTAGGCTCCCTCCCCCATATTCCCAGAACTTATCCAGGATGCAAACTATGTGCTCAGGGTTCTTAAAAATAAAGCCTAGCCACCCTTTATGGAGTATGTGGACCTTTGGGACATAGCCTAGAACAGGTTTCCAAGTGGTTGTTATCTAGTCCTCCTGTCTCTGCTTACATATATCCTTGTAAGATAGCCTCTCAACTAAGGCACAAAGAGCCAGAGTGAAAGCTTCAGAGAGTCCTACGTCCATCACAAGCACAAGTCTGGGATGTTTCTGTTTTGGTTTCCAGACCCTGTGTGTCCTCTTGGTAGTGCAACTCTTGTGATAAGTAGAAGGTCCACCAAGTTGACTACCCTCCAGCTGGGGGTTCCCTCCTAACTTCCTTCCTTTCTGGCTAAGAGTTTTTTGTACTCCCTCATGTTTAGATTGCGGCTTAGTCCCTCTAGTAACAGAGTTTAAAAATTGACAACTCTGAGATGGAGCAGGTTTCTTGAGAGTATCAGTATGGTGTGTTCTCCTGTAGTGGTTGCTACATAGCTCATCAATCGATGCTAAGACATCCAGTTGGTCCCATGGGTCCCCGTCCCCCCCCTTCAGTGGGATCTGAGCCGACAAACTCCATAAAGGAATCTTCTAAGTCACTAGTGGAGAAGAACTTCTACAAGTAAGCAAACAGTTAGAGATGCTGTATGAACTCACAAAAACGTAATAGGTTTGAGGTGGGCCCAAATGAGAGTTTCAGAGATTGAGAAAAGTGGGGGTTCCAAGAAGCTATAAAACCCAGGACGACTCATAGTTCTCCTTCTCCACTGCGGACAAGTAAAACAACAGGGATCTCTGTTTTGTCAAAGTAGTCTTCAACAGACAGTTCAGTCTACAGCTAACAGTGCAACGTACTCCTTAATACTATTGTTGTAATTGTTAATGCAGAAAACACAATTACCAATAAGACAAACAATACAAATGCAAGCAACAAAGACACAACAATTTACGTGGTTCACCCAAAAGTTGGGCTACGTCCACCAAGCATAGGTATCGGTCATCTTATTATTCAGCCAATGGAGATTACAGA
>ML792663.1:115699-140164 GCA_009831015.1 Picea engelmannii | reverse complement strand
TTCCTCCATAGATTTAATAAAAAATCCACTCCACCCTTCATCCTCCATCATTTCATATTATATTTTCAAATATAATAAAACCTTTCTTTTATACCAAAAGACTTTAATACAAGTATAAAATCTTTAATACTTGCCCAAAAAAGTAAACGTATATATTTTGAAAGCAAAATTTCAAAGGAATATTTTATAAGGGGGGAGCGCTTCTTATCTCTTCAGCGCTCCTTTGGAGGCGCTCCTTGATGCTGGTAAGGTGAGCGCTGGCTCTCCTTCCGGCGCTCCCACTCATAAAACACGAATTTTATTTAAAACAACGCGCCTGTATTCCTTGTCTCTAGCGCCGGCGCGCCCCGTGAACGTGTTGCTCAGCGCTGGCGCGTGCCCTTAAACTGATACGCAGCGCTTGCGCACCTGTGTAAGTTTGTGCCAAGCGCTGCCCACACAAAAACGGATTTCAATGCAGCTACGGCTTCTTCCGGTCTGCACCCTCCTCAGCTCCTGAGCTCCTGCGCTCTGATACCACTTGTTGTAATTGTTAATGCGGAAAACACAATTACCAATAAGACAAACAATACAAATGCAAGCAACAAAGACACAGCAATTTACGTGGTTCACCCAAAAGTTGGGCTACGTCCACCAAGCATAGGTATCGGTCATCTTATTATTCAACCAATGGAGATTACAGACGGATCTCAATCCTCACACTTCTCAGTCACACTCTGAGCCTCTACGGACATACAATTATATAGAAAAAATCCATATTCTAATTTAGACGGATTGGTTACAACCAACCCGGTTTATAGGATCTAAATTTCTATTCACGGGTGAGTTTGTTGTCACCGTTTTCAACAACTATAAGTTGATGGATGGCTGGAGCTGCAACCAGATCTCCAGGTGTGAACCAGTTCCGCCATCGCTGCTCATCTCCTTGGACTCGCATGTCATTACTCTGTGCACCTGATCCTCACTATCACTCACACACAAGCCATGTGACTTGCTTTCATTTCACGACACTTTGATTATCAATAGGATTCTCTTACCCTCTTTCAACATATGGAAGTGTTTTGCAGTGATTTTTGTCTTACTTTCGGAGTGTAGACACCATTGGGGGCATGTTGTCAAACCAGTTCATCCTCCCTTATTGTGATTTAGATATAGCCAATTTTGAGGCTCTAATATAGTCTGCCATAGCGCAGAGAAATCCTCCCCCAAACCAATCTGCTCAACATCCTTTCATTCTTGGTTATGCAGATGATCGATGAAAGCTTGGGGAAGAATATGGTTTCCACCACTACCCGAGATAACGCTCATCTAGAGAACTGATTGCTGTAACCGTGGACGAACACGCTACCCTCAGGTCTTTTGTCTGCCGCTTCTCTCCCAACCGAACTATACCCACATATGCAAAGTACAAAAGAGATTGTCATCTGAAGTAAGAGACGTAATCAATATGAATACGCTGTAACTGATTCATACATCTCTTTGGGAAATACTTGAGTCGCACAAACGCAATAATAGCATAAAAGCAGACTGGTATAAACCATTTAAGGCTAATGTAGGGAGAAACTCATTCAAGGCTAATCTAGAGAGAAACCCATTTAACGCAGGGATTTTAACAAACATGATCCAATCAATCTAGCCAGCAAAGTTGAAACTAGCAATAAAAACTGTCAAAAGCCAAGTTACATATAAACATCTGAACCTGAAAATGAGAATGAGAAAATCCATATAAAACGTGGACGGCAGGATTCGAACCTGCGCGGGCAAAGCCCACATGATTTCTAGTCATGCCCGATAACCACTCCGGCACGTCCACATTTTGAAATTTACGTGCAATTGCGTTTTTGGTGTGGCTCTAATTCTAATCTAAATTTCTGTAAGAACGTAAATTACCACAAGTCAATTCCGTGTATTGGTATACAAAATAGTTGAGAAAGGACAAGATCGGAATGGTTTCATTGAGAGTTGAACTCAAGACCTCCCGCTTACTAAACGGGTGCTCTAACCAACTGAGCTGTGAAAGCAGCAGATGCAATGAATATAGGGTTTGAAACTTTTATAATTTTAACGAGACCATCCAACGAGTTATTTTTAAGCAATCTGAATGCGCGAAAAATGAACACGTGGATGACAGGATTTGAAACAACTTGGTCAAACCATATAATTTTTCGTTCTGCCGGATAATCATTCTGGCGCATCAACCTTTTTTATCGTTTTCCCTTCATTAGTCCAATTTATTCATTGTTAATTATTACTATACGCGGATCGATGTCGTTTTCTCATCATTTATATCATTTACGGATTATTATAAAACAATTGAAGATCAAATTTTCACGAGCTATTGAAACCCTAGCTGCCATTTTTCCATCGAAACCCTATCGGCTCGTCATTTATATCATTTACGGATTAGTATAAACAATTGAAGATCAGATTATCAAATTTTCAGGAGGTATTGAAACCTAGCTGCCATTTTCCAATCGAAACCCTATCGGCTAGTGGAATATGGAAATTAGAGATTATGAAAAGGCCAGAAATCCACGGCCGTATCGAAACCCTATGCAATTAATATGAAAATTGTAACTTAAAAGAAGCTAAGAAAAACATCTTAAACAACTGCGTAAAATGTTGAAGTCGAAATACAGAAATGCCTTCGAAACGAGTCAACAAAAATAAATTTAGCTAGGGTTTCCCAAGAAAGAGCGCATTGGACTCTTTGTTTTTGTAGAGCATTGAAAACTCGGTAACATTTGCCAACCACTTTTAGAAAATGACACAACAAAATAAAATTTTATACAGTTTATGAAATAGAAGTTTTATGAAAATCGAAGTGAAACTGTTAAACTAAGATACTTCAGGAATTGAATATGCTTTCAAGTTTATGAAAATGGAAGTGAAACTGTTAAACTAAGATACTCCAAGAATGGAATATTACAACATTAATCAAAGTTTTAGAAAACCAGATGAACTATGCAAGTAAAATACTTAAAGTAATCAGAGACGGGCGCTGATTAATAAGCCCTAATCGATCCATTTTCTACGAGTTACTTAATCGTTTCATTGCAAAAATTAATGTCAATGTGCAGAATCTTACATACTGTCCATTTTGGCTTAGCTGGAGCCATTTGTGAAAGTTGATGAGTGAAAAAAAGAACATTATGCAAATTCCCGCAGTCAATATACAAGGTGCGGCTGCATTTCAATCCAAATAACTGCTCTAATTTTTTAGGTTATTTGGATTGGAAATCCATGCTTTGAAACATTTTTTTAGGTTATTTGGATTGAAAATCCATGTTTGGAAAGATTTTTTTTAGGTTATTTGGATTGGAAATCCATGCTTGGAATGATCCAGCTGCCTCCGTCGAGATGGGAGTCCGGATTTTCCAATACCTAACTTAAAAAAACTATCAGAGTAGTTATTTGAATTGGAAATCCATGCAAAGACAAGATCCAGCTGCCTCCTTCGACTCAGGATGGCAGTCCTTATTTTCCATTCGACTGAGGATGGCAGTCCTTATTTTCCAATATGTAAGTGAGGTTCTGAAACGTTACGACAAGAATCATAAACAAATATCACATAAGAAGCATAAAGAAGTGGAAGGAGACACCTGGGAAATCAGCAGGTATCCCACCAACAGTTTAAAAAGCAATAAAAAAAACTTTAATTGTCTAAAAACTTTAAACTTTAATGTAATTAAAAAATTTAATATAATGCTCATCATCTTAATCGCCATTTTTATTTAATGATTAGGAGTGGAATTTGATTTCCTATTAAAAAATGTTTTCTATAAAATTATGCTCTTTAACAATAAATTTTTGATAATAAATTAAACAAAAATAAAATTTTGATTAAAAAATTACCTTTCAATAACAAAATTATATTAATAATTTAAACCTTTAAATTCACTTATATACATCTAATTACATTTGACCAATATCTAACATATATACATTTTCAATCCATAAACAATTAACCATCACTAAAAAACAATCAATTAAATATCAAAAGGATAACAAATAAGATCTTAATGGAGAATCAATTGAATAATAAGAAAAATAAAAAACCTCAACAATTAAACACCAAAAGGATAAAAATGTCAAGGTACATTGATCTAAAATTAAAATGGGTCTATACTCATTTTTTATTTGGTGCAACAACTAATGAGTGATATATATTACACATAAAAGAGCTAGAATCAATTAAACACCAAGACTACTAAAAACCTCAAAGTGAGTTGTTCTAAAGTTAAAGATGGATCCATACTCTTTTTATTTTTCTTATTTAATGGGCAAGTAAGATAATTATATGTTTTTTTTTTCATTGTTAGGCTGATAAATATATATTATAGAGAGAATTATTAAGAAAAAGTTAAAAAAAAAATATAGAAATAAAATAAGGAGATCCCTTAATCATCAATTGTAGAGTCTTGGCCCAAAAAATGTTGCAAAGTGGCTATGAGAAGGATCATAAATTACCCACAAGTGTAACGTTTAAAATTAAACTCATTCAATGTTTATGTACAAAGACATTTTGCTACTAAGGTGCTTAGTATTTATTCTTTTTGACTTGTATCATTCCAACGATGTTGTTCTCTCTAGAATGTGAAAAGGTAGGACCAATACAAACTAAAAGGAAGACACCCATAAAAATGATGAAATTCATTTGATGAAAGTAAATTTACACTTTTCCGATCTAAATCAAATGCATATGTAAGAAAGACTGTCAACACCTTACTATTTCTTATGTCATTAGTGGAGGTGTTGAAGAGTCCTAACCGTAAGCCATAACTATTATTAGGCATATAATCATAGGAAGTTATCATAAAATCCAAACCTTCATGATCAATTCCACTCTGAGGTCGAATATTGAAAAAGAATGAGGCATGGAAGGATGCAATCTTGTTTCTTTCGTAAACTCTGAACTTTCTATTCCATAACACCCTTATGCATTTACTTGATGGGAAGAATTGTGGATTACTTGTGTCAAGCATGAGCTTCAAGGCTTGGGAATCAATTTCTATTGTGGCATTAAGTAGAAAGAATCTACTAGGATCTCCATAGACTTCAAAAAGAAGGAAAATTAATCTCACAGTCAGAAATACTTTTTCCAAGGAAAATGGACATAATGGTCGAAAGAGTTATTCCTTCAAGGAAACCCATTTAATACCAGTGGGGTATTTCATATTCAATATCATACATCACTGATTTACAATCAGAGACATGGAGAAGAATAAGCACACAAGTGAAACTTTGCCAGAATCTTGACCCAACAAGGGTTAAACTCAAGATCAAATTATAAGTACTGAAGATGAAGCTAGAAAAGAGACATAAATGAACAACTCCATGGTAGGACTTGGGTGGGTTTTCTTCTTCTTAATGCTCAACACCACATTTTAAATTTTTCATTCATATGAAAAAGGGAATTTAATAAAATAGAATTTAATCTCCTAAAAAAATCTCTATTCTCAAAATCAAAATCAATCCATCCATCCAAACTTTTTTTTCCCAAAATTAAATTATTTAATCCAATACAATGTTATTGCTACGACCTTATGGAATAGGTATATCTTATGGAATCAGTATAGATACAATATCACAAACACATACTAAGTTTTATAATTCTTAGAGTTGAAACACAATGCATATGCAAGAAAGAAATTCTAAAGAAAAAAAAAATATCCAGGGGGCATCAATCAAAACAAAGGAATGAAGATCATATCATAAATAAAACAAGCGAGGATCGCATGGGGTGAGTCGATGAAGGTTTGGGTGAGGTCGAAATTCGGCTAAGTGTTAAGTTGTTAAGGGTGGGGGCTAGGGCTATATATTGGGGCATGGATAGATTGAGTGAATAAAGGTAGTTGGTGAACGTTTGATAGGTGCACGTGGAGTGGGATATAGGAGCGTCAGTTCACCATAGTGGACCTACACACTATCTTTCTATAGCTCCACCAGCACCGTTAACAAGAGCTGCAAAGACGGGGTATGGTTATTCTCCTCCATTGGGTGAACATAATGATATGTCTATTTCATGACCAGATATAATCTCTAAGCGTTCATGACCATATAGAAGTGGTAGAGACAATAGAAGGAAAGAGTGTGATGTGCGCCACAGAGACGAGCACACATATGACTAAGTGTTTGGTTCTGGGCATGAGGAGGAGAGATGTGATGGGTGCACTTTGATGTGACGAAAGTCTATGACAAAGAGATAGTATCCAGGTTGAAGTTGTATTGCAACAAGTGTATTTCTTGTATGTATTTGTTGAGAGAGCGCACTCCATTGTAAACCTTTTCGATTGTGGCACGAACTACATGCTCAATTCCTTTGTTGTATTTTCATAGTGTAATTGTACTTTGGGTGTCAGCCTCATTGGGCCACCCGACCCTTCACATAATATCTTGCAGAGTACATTGTGTGTATTGTTACTTGTGAATTGTTCTAAGTGTTGGAATGTTATCATGTTTTTAATTAATAAAATATTCTAAGTGTTAAGGCATAGTATGAGCTGAGTAGAATAGGATTGGCATCAAGGTGAAAAAGTTACAGTGTCGCATGAAACTCAAGTTGTTAGGTGACTTGGGTGTGACAAGTCAATTTCACTTCAGACGTCAGTTGTGATGGCATGACAGATGGTATCAGAGCTAGTTGTGAACAACTTAGTGGATAAATTTTGGTGAAACTCTTCACCATCTATCACCTTCATGAAAAATGGTATTAGAGCATATTTCTCATCTATGATAGAGGGGAAGAACATACTTGAAAGCATTCAGTTTCATCACAAGTTTGGAGATTGTAGCAAGGCACACCTTGGGAGGGTTAGATCGTGAACTATGAAGGAAGAAAATTGGGATGGCCTAGTTGAAGGATTCTAATAGGCTCATCACAGGGTTAGGCAGGTTAAGGACCCACTTTGGGGATATCTGAAGTTGCAAAGTGAAGTCAACCGATTTGAGTGAATATTTGGCCACAAATTTTGGTGAATTCTTGAAGTGAATTATTGACACCTTGCACAAATGGTGAAGATACTTAAAGGTTCGGACATGGATGGGTCGCATGTAGAAGAAAGTGGCACAAAGAAGGATCCCAAGACATTCATGCTAAAGTACCAACTCATTTCTCTAGAGAAGACAATAAAACAGATGAAGAATACAATATATCAACAAGGTGAGAAGGTCGAACGTTTGGAGGCTGAGATGAGCAGATTGTTGAATGATTTTAATCAGCCTAGGTGGGAGATCCATGAAAATGTGAATATGATCACCAACACACTAATTGATGATGTCCAAGACAAACTCAAGACAATATAGGATGCTTTGTAATCAATCACCCAAAAGTTGAAGATCAAGAAGATACCATTACATTGTTAAAGCGGGCTGCAGTGAGTGGGCCAAACTCATCCGTCGTGAAAATAAGTTTTAAGATTAGATAAGTTGAACCATACGATGGTACCTACAACTCTTTGTTGTTGGGAAAAAAAATTTGGGACATGGAGAAGTACTTGGAGCAATTGAACAAAAGTCCATATGAAGCCAAGGTAAACGTTGTTGTAGTGTTCTTGACAGGGACTATGAAATTTTGGTGGAGAAACCAGGTGGAAGATTTAGTAGTTGGTTGAACCATAGAGAAGATAAAAAATTAGGTAGATATGAAGACATCCTTGAAGGCATAGTTTACTCGAAGAAACCAAGATTTGTTGGGTATGTGTTATATTCTTTGTACGGGTAGTAGTGTCAATATGTTTTTGCATGGCCCTACAAAAACATGAAAATGTATGATACTAGGATCATTCAACATATCATCCCACTTATACTTGAAGTCAATTCATTTCAATAGAGATTAAGGAATTTTTTTTGGGTATGTGTTCTATTAATTTCACGGGTAGTAGTGTTATATTCCGCCTTGGGAAATGTGCCACATATTGAGGTGGTTTTTCGGTACATGGTTTCTTTGCCGATGGTTTTCTATTTTCGGTTAAGGAATTAGGGTTGTTGACTAATCCAAGTCATTGGGTTAGGGAGTTGGATGTCGTTGGCTCCGATATGTATATTGTATTGTAAACAATGTATCACGATGAATGAATATAGAATATGCTTGTTTTCCTGGTTTGGGTTTCCAGGGGAAAAATCTCCATGTAATGTTTGTATTTTCCATTGTATCTTTTATGTTCTTTTACTGAAAATTTGTTTGCAGTGAATATTGTACAAGGTTAAAATCTACAAGCTTGGATCATAAGAAATCATTTGTTGTCTTTAAGCATGCTGGTAATATCTAGACCTATATCAAGGATTTCATTGGCATCTTGTTGGAGATCAAGGATATGTCAGACGAAGAAAAAAAAATCCACTTCATGAATGGTTTGTGATGGAGTAGCATCGCCCATATCAAGCGAGCTAGCGCGAGAGCGGAAGATAGCTGGACAAGCCAACATCAAAATCTCTTTTTGAAAACACCTTGACATTGTTGCGCAAACATTAATGAGTTGATTTCATGAAGCGCACTATTGTATATTGTAATGGAACTTGAGCGGATAGCTCACGTCCTTAGGTAGATGAGGCATTTAATTTAGTTAATGCTGGTAGATAGAAATTTAATTGTAGATTTGATAGTTGTAGAGTTCGAGAGGGAAAACGGATATAGACACCCTCCTTTGTAAATTGTAAAGGGAGAGAATTCATTCAGGAGCAAGAAGAGCAGAGCAGAGAAGTGTATGAAGAACACCCATGTACAGACATTGAATTAATAGAAGAAAGCTTTGATTCAATTCCATGGTTAGGTGTTGTTTCTCTGTGTATGGTTGATGTTATGCTCATGAGTATTTGCTTCCTGTCATGCATTTTCTTTTATATACTGTGTATGTGATTTCATGGTTAATTTGAAGTCTGAGAAGAAGAGTAAATGAGTTTCAATTGTTTCTCTAAGTGAACCAGATGATTCCTCCAAGGAGTGCAGTTGAATTTGTCCGCAAGGAGTGTGTGGCTGCAAGGTTTACTTAGAGATAGCTTTTGTTCTCATATCTTCAAGAGTGCAGATTTGGCACCGGAGCCGTGCAAGGCGTGTGCAGGCTAGACGAAGACTCAAAGTTTCTATTCTGAGCAAAGAGGTGAAGGATTTCTGCTGCAGGAGTGCACAGGATTGAAGACTCAAATACTTAGTGTGGTTGAAGGTTTGCCGCAAGGAGCGCGTGCAAGAACTTCTTCCGGAGGGAATGGAAGTGGTGAAAGCTCAGGAGGGATAAGCCTTCAGAGGTTGTTGAAAGGTAGCAAGGAGAAGTTGCATGAGCAGATCGAGAGGAAGGGTCACAGACTGGCGAGTCGTCTCGTGGAGAGACACTTCTTGTTCGAGGATTTCATAAGGAGGAAAGTGGACGTAAAGTCTATAGTGCAGGCAGAGAAAGTTGAAGCTTGGGAGAGAAGAAGCATCGATCTGGATCACGAGGAGCGTGACTCAACTCATGGATCAGACGTGTCGAGAGTTCGTGGATGGTGATCTCGGGACATCGGGTCTCGGAAGTTGAAGGGTCAAGCAATTGGTCTCACAAGCCGCGAGGTTGTGAGGAGGCGAGGTAGAGATACTCGGGTATCGGTGACGCGGGCCTTGGGAGTCAAGAAAGGAGCCGGTTGAACTCGCGAGAAGCGAAGCCGCGAGATCGCGAGATCACAAGTCTCAGCATTTCGGCGTATCGGGTATTGGGAGTTGGAACCCCGAGTGGTTGGTGGCGTGAGAGGCGAAGTCACGACATAGCAAGTCCCGAGGAAGTGAGAGAAGGTCAACGTTGACTGACATATCGGGTCTCGGGGATCCGAGAGTCCAGGATTTAAATTCGAACTCGCAAAGCACGAAGTTTCGAACCTCCAAGAGCTAAAAAGGAGGATTGCATGAAGTAAACTGTGGGTGCAGATCTTCCGATAGGAAGATAGAAGAACCGTCGAGTTCTTTGGGCCGAGGGTAAGTGAAGGTCCTAGTGAGAGCGGTTGGACTACGAGGGTCACGACTTGCACCAAGTGGTATCAGAGCTGGAATATCTTTTCTTTCTTTAGCAGAGAAGATAATTAATCATGCCGCCAAGAAGAGAAAGGCAGTCACCTGGTCCGGAGGATAGGGATGTGTGAAGAAGAGGTAGGCCAGTAGGAAATCTAGAAATGGAACGCCAAATGAGGGATCTCCGAGCAAGACTCGAGGAGATGGAGATTGCGCAGAGACGCGGAGTTGATGCAGGGGATCTTAGCGATTCCGAAGTAGAAGAGGAAGCTGGAAACGTGGAAGAAGTCACAGCAGAAGACGCATCAACCGAGCGATTGATCAAAGTCATCGCCAGGATGGGCACAAAGGTGAAAATCGACATTCCAGTGTATGAGGGAAGCCTGGATGCAGAAGAGTTTCTGGATTGGATCCGAGCTCTTGACACATACTTCGATTATGAGGAGATCGAAGAGGACAAGAAGATCATACATGCTGTCACCCGGTTGAAGGGACATGCAGCATTATGGTGGGACGAGCTACAGGCAGATAAACGTTCCAAAGGCAAGCAAAAGATCAAAAGCTGGGACAGGATGATCGCTAAGATGAAAGCGAAATTCATCCCCAGAGATTATCAGATCACACTGTTCAGGAGAATGCAGAACCTGAGACAGAAGCTGATGACGGTGAAGGAGTACACTGAAGAATTTTATAAGCTCAACATTCGAGCAGGTCATCGGGAGAGCGATGATGAAAAGGTTGCGAGATATCTGAATGGTCTGAGATACGACATTCAGGATGAGTTAAGCATGGTAACCATCAGAACAGTTGAGGATGCTTACCAAATGGCTCTGAAAGCCGAAGAGAAGCTAGGCCGCAAGCAGGGTCAGTGAGGGTGAGGCAGAAGTCAGCCCAGAGGCAAGGCAGTTGCCTAGGACAAATACCAGAAGCCCAAGGAGGAATGGCAGAAACCTCAGGGTAAGGTTGAGAGAAGTGGAACCTCACAGCAGAGGCAACCATATGTTGACCCGAGTGGACAATAGATTTATCAGCGAGGTGATTATGCTGATCCAAATACTCTTCCTCGTACTAGAGGTCGAGGTAGGGGAAGAGGAGGAGTTATCACATGTTTTACATGTGGGAAGAATGGGCACAAGTCATTTGAGTGTCCAGAGAAAAAGAAGGACGTGGCAGAAGCTCACATCACTGAAGAGCAGAGGCGTGATGCTGAGACAGAAGATGCAGACAGCGGAAGATCGCTTGGGATGCATAAAGTTCTTTTGACACCCGAGAAGGAGGTGGAAAGCTCAGTGCAGAGGAGCAGATTATTCAGAATGGCTTGCACAACCAAGGACAGGAAATGCAAGGTCATCGTGGACAGCGGAAGCACCGACAATCTCATTTCATCCGAGATGGTAGAAAAGTTGGAGCTGGAAACAACTAAGCACCCGAATCCATATAAAGTCTCGTGGTTACAAAAAGGACACCGGGTAAGTGTCACTAAACAATGCTTGGTTGAATTCAAGATAGGAAATTATAAGGATAAAATTCTGTGTGATGTTATTCCCATGGATGTATGTCATCTATTGTTGGGTAGACCATGGCAATATGACAGAAATGTGATTCATGATGGGAGAATGAACACATATACCCTAGAAAAGGATGGGAGGATACACAGATTGCTTTCGATAAAGGATAAAGAGGTGAAACCGGAAGTAGGCAATACCATACTTCTCATGAGTGGGAAGGAACTTCTCACAGAGATGGAGAAGAAAGAAGATCCACAATTCTTTGTGGTCAGGAAACCGAGAATTGTCTTGACTAGCAAGAGAGTGGATGACTTACCAGATGAGATTCATGAACTGTTGGGAGAGTTCGTTGATATCATCGTGGACGAACTACCTCGTTCGTTGCCACCGATGAGGAGTGTGAGTCATCACATAGACCTCATACTAGGAGCAAGATTGCCGAATAAAGTTGCGTACAGGTTGACGCCGCAGGAAAATGAGGAGGTCAAAAGGCAGGTACAGGATCTGCTGGACAAAGGACTGGTTAGGGAAAGCTTGAGTCCATGTGTTGTACCGACACTACTCAGTCCGAAGAAAGACAGAGGCTCGAGGATGTGTACAGACTCTAGAGCGATTAATAAGATAACCATCAGGTACAAATTTCCACTACCGAGAATGGATGATCTGATGGATTTCCTGAGTGGGGCAAATTATTTTTCAAAGATAGATTTGAAAAGCGGATATCACCAGATTTGCATGAGAGAAGGTGATGAATGGAAGACAGCATTCAAAACAAACGAAGGTTTGTACGAATGGTTGGTCATGCCGTTTGGTTTGACAAACGCGCCAAGCACATTCATGAGGTTGATGAATGAAGTCCTGAGGGAATTCATTGGCAAATTTGTTGTCGTATATCTGGACGATATACTGATTTTCAGCAAGACCAAGGCTGAGCATTTGAAACATTTGGCCATTGTGATGAGGAAGCTATAGCAGGAGAAGCTATTGGTCAACATGAAGAAGTGTTCCTTCATGAAGACATAACTCATTTATTTGGGTTTTGTTATTTCGACTAATGAGTTGAAGATGGATCCTGAAAAATTGGAAGTGATTAAGAATTGGCCATCACCCTGGAATGTTTTCGAGGTGAGGAGTTTCCATGGACTAGCTAGTTTCTACCGAAAGTTCATCAGAAATTTCAGTGGGATTAGTGCAGCAATGATGGACACAGTGAAAAAATGACATAAAGTCTTTCATTGGATAGTAGAGGCTGAGAAAAGCTTCAATCTGTTGAAGCGAAAGATCACAGAGCAACCAATTCTGGTGTTTCCTGATTTCCAGAAGACATTTCAAGTGAAATGTGATGCAAGCGGATATGTTGTAGGGGGAGTCTTGAGTCAGGATGACAGACCCGTGGCATATTTCAGCGAGAAGATGGATGAAGCAAAGCTGAAATACTCCACATATGACAAAGAGTTTTATTCCATCATACAGGCATTAAAGAAGTGGAGGCATTACTTGATACCCAAGGAATTTGTATTGTACAGTGATAATCATTCATTGCAGTTTGTGAGTCAACATGATAAGTTGAACCAGAAGCATGTGAAATGGGTAGAGTACATGCAGAATTTCACATTTGTGATCAAACACATTTCGGGAACTGCTAACAAAGTGGCAGATGCTTTGAGTATGAAATGTTTGTTGCTGCAGGAGTTCAAAGTTAAGACATTGGGTTTTGAGAATCTCAAGGATATGTATGCAAGAGATGCAGACTTTGGGGAAGCATATGAGGCAACTGAGAATCCAGTTCTCAGGGACCGAAGCCCATGGTTAGACTATATGATCTAGGATGGATTGTTGTTCAGAGGCAATCAACTGTGCATTCCGAACTGCTCCATGAGGGAGAATTTTCTAAAGGAGAAGCACAGTGGCGGATTAGCAGGTCATTTTGGTCATGACAAAACATTTGCGAAGCTGAGCGAATCATATTTTTGGCCGGGCATGCGAACAGATGTCAAGAGGTTTGTTGATAGGTGTCGAATTTGTCAACATTCGAAGGGCCGGAAGCAGAACACGAGTTTTTATCAGCCATTGCCCATACCCGAGAGACCATGGGAGGCAATAAGCATGGACTTTGTGTTAGGATTGTCGAAGACACAGAGAGGGGTTGATTCCATCTTTGTGGTGGTGGATAGGTTTTCGAAGATGGCACATTTTATTCCATGTCAGAAGACCAGTGATGCGACACACATCGCAAACTTGTTTTTCAAAGAGGTTGTTAGACTGCACAGATTGCCGAGAAGCATAGTCTCAGACAGGGATACGAAATTCATAGGTCATTTCTGGAGGACACTATGGAAGAAGCTGGGAACTAATCTGGCATTTAGTTCAGCTTACCATCCTCAGACGGATGGGAAGACAGAAGTAGTCAACAGAAGCTTGGGAAATCTATTGAGAATCTTGGTGACAGAACACCATAGCAGCTGGGACAACATATTGCCACAGGCAAAGTTTGCATACAACAATTCGGTGAATCGGAGTATAGACAAGATTCCATTTCAGATTGTGTATGGAACACAACTGAGGGGAGTTTCTGAACTCAGGGAGTCAGAACAGACTGCGACTAGCAGCGTGAGCACAGAAGAATTCGCTGAGGAGATGGAGGAACTTCACATGAAAGTGAAGCAATGACTGATGAAATCAAATCAAGAGTATAAGCGCAGAGCAGATAAGCGGAAAAGACAACTTCAGTTCGAAGTTGGTGATATGGTTCTGGCACATCTGAGAAAAGAAAGGTTCCCAAGGGGAACATATAACAAGCTCAAAATGAAGAAAATTGGACCATGCAAAGTCCTGAAGAAATTCACGGAGAATGCATATGAAATTGAGTTGCCAGATGGCATCGGGATATCTCCGATATTTAATGTTTCGGATTTATACTCATATAGGGCTGGAGAGGAAGAGGCTGGAACTGAGGAACTAGTGATCCAGTGGGTGAAACAATTGCCAGTTGCAGAAACGCCACAGATCTAGTGCATATTGGACAAGCGAGTGGGAAAGAAAACCAGGCAGAAGCAGTACTTCGAGTACCCGGTGAAGTGGAAAAATCACCCATTCGAAAATGCTAGCTGGGAGAACGAAGCAGTGATACAAAAAAATGGACAGACCGTGCAAGAGCTCATGGACAGGAGCCCATGAAAATTTTCAAGCCAGGGAGTATGATGCAGGAGCATCGCCCATATCAAGCGAGCCAGCGCGAGAGCAGAAGATAGCTTGACAAGCCAGCATCAAAATCTCTTTTTGAAAACACCTTGATATTGTTGCGCAAACATTAGTGAGTTGATTTGATGAAGCGCACTATTATATATTGTAATGGACCTTGAGCGGATAACTCACGTCCTTAGGTAGATGAGGCATTTAATTTAGTTAATGCTGGTAGATAGGAATTTAATTGTAGATTTGATAGTTGTAGAGTTCGAGAGGGAAAACGGATATAGACACCCTCCTTTGTAAATTGTAAAGGGAGAGAATTCATTCAGGAGCAAGAAGAGCAGAGTAGAGAAGTGTATGAAGAACACCCATGTACAGACATTGAATTAATAGAAGAAATCTTTGATTCAATTCCATGGTTAGGTGTTGTTTCTCTGTGTACGGTTGATGTTATGCTCATGAGTATTTTATTCCTGTCATGCATTTGCTTTTATATGCTGTGTATGTGATTTCATGGTTAATTTGAAGTCTGAGAAGAAGAGTAAATGAGTTTCAATTGTTTCTCTAAGTGAACCAGAGGATTCCTGCAAGGAGTGCAGTTGAATTTGTCCGCAAGGAGTGCATGGTTGCAGGGTTTACTTAGAGATAGCTTTTGTTCTCATATCTTCAAGAGTGCAGATTTGGCACCGGAGCCGTGCAAGGCGTGCGCAGGCTAGACGAACACTCAGAGTTGCGATTCTGAGCAAAGAGGTGAATGATTTCTGCTGCAGGAGTGCACAGGATTGAAGACTCCAATACTTAGTGTGGTTGAAGGTTTGTCGCAAGGAGCGCGTGCAAGGACTTCTTCTAGAGGGAATGGAAGTGGTGAAAGCTCAGGAGGGATAGGCCTTCAGAGGTTGTTGAAAGGTATCAAGGAGAAGTTGCATGAGCAGATCGATAGGAAGGGTCACAGACTGGCGAGTCGTCTCGTGGAGAGACACTTCTTGTTCGAGGATTTCGTAAGGAGGAAAGTGGACGTAAAGTCTACAGTGCAAGCAAAGAAAGTTGAAGCTTGGGAGAGAAGAAGCGTCGATCTGGATCACGAGGAGCGCGACTCAACTCATGGATCGGACGTGTCGAGAGTTCGTGGCAGGTGATCTTGGGACATCGGGTCTCGGAAGTTGAAGGGCCAAAAAATTGGTTTCACAAGCCGCGAGGTTGCGAGGAGGCGAGGTAGCGATACTCGGGTATCGGCGACGTGGGCCTCGGGAGTTAAGAAAGGAGTCGGTTGAACTCATGAGAAGCGAAGCCGCGAGATCACGAGATCGCAAGTCTCAGCATTTCGGCGTATCGGGTATCGGGAGTTGGAAACCCGAGTGGTTGGTGGCGTGACAGGCGAAGTCACGACATAGAGAAGTCCCGAGGAAGTGAGAGAAGGTCAACGTTGACTGACATATCGGGTCTCGGATATCCGAGAGTCCAGGATTATATTCGAACTCGCAAAGCACGAAGTTCTGAACCTCCAAGAGCTAAAAAGGAGGATTGCGCTAAGTAAACTGTGGGTGCAGATCTTCCGATAGGAAGATAGAAGAACCGTCCAGTTCTTTGGGTCGAGGGTAAGTGAAGGTCCTGGTGAGAGCGGTTGGACTACGAGGATCACGACTTGCACCAATTTGTAGCCATGGGGACAAAGTGAATTGAAATTCCATAATGTGCAAACTCTTGCGAGAGTAATCATTGTGGAAACAAATTGTTTGACTTCAAAGGTGAAGCCAAGATAGGTCTTAGGAGTAGTGAAGACACCTAAACTGAGAAGTAATGAAAGAAGATGAAGGAAAAGGGAAAGTTTAAGGCATCCAAAGGTAGTGAAGAAAATACCAAGTAGGAAGATTCATAAAGGGAGAAAAAACTGATTTTTTTCTAGATATGTGTGAAGGAGAATTATGCTAAGAATTGTTCATTGAAGAAAAAACTGAACACTTTGGAGAAAGTGGATAACCCATTCGTGGGAGTGCTATAGTTTTTGGGTGCATGGAGGCAGACCATACAATAAGTCAAGACCCTGGCGTGACAAGACCTAGTTATGTTCAAGCATAATTCAATGGGAAATCAACGTTAGCCATGGTGGATAGCGACACTACTCACAACTTCACGAGAATGGATGTTGCATAGAGACTTGGACTATAGTTTGAGAAGGCGTGAACCTATTTCAAGGTGGTAAATTTAGGTTAGTAGGAGGTTGTTGGCATAGATGAGAACATTCCTTTGAATCTTGGGGAGTGGACTGGTAAGGAGAGTTTCACGATTTTTCCACTAGATGACTATAAGATGGTACTAGCTAAGGAGTTCATGCGGAATGAGAAGGTAGTTCCCATTCCTTGTGCAAAGATTTTGGCTATATTTTCCTGACCAACTCCATGTTTGGTGTCTATGGTAAAGGGGAATAGGGGGATGCAGATAAGAATATATTCCTTACACACAGTTGGAAAAGGTGACCAGTGCCTTCACACAAACATATGTGGGAAAGGAGAAGATATGGTCAAGACAAGTGACTCAGACAACCGAGAAGTGTTGATAGGCTCGCAGTGGTGCATTGAAAATATTGAAGGGATATTGGACTATGCAGTATGCTCCATGGAGAAGTTTGTAGAATTTTGTGAAAGTGTGAATGATGTTTTGAAGGAACTAATAGAGATGATGGAGAAAAATAAGCCATCAAAATTGAGGAATGGATAGTTGAATTTTTTATTGAACATGTGTGTGATGAGGAGAAACCACAACCTTGTTACAAACATTCCAAGGAGGAATTTGAATCAATTGCAGACACTCTTGGAGATGACTAATGGCCATACAATCCATGACCTGAGTTCCTTGTGGAGGAAGGTGATCGCAGAATCAGATCCAACATACCATTGCTGATGTACTTGAAAAATAAATACAATGACACTTAACATGAAGTTGACACACACACATATATAATTCATTTTAATTTTGAATTTATCATATGTTTAGAGGAATCAAATCCCTCGTTATAAGAAATTTGATCTCCTTAATTCACAATAAATATAAATCTATACTACTTTCTCTCTCTCTCTCTCTCACACACACACACACACACATACCGATAAATCTCATCCCCACATGGAGAAATAAAAGAATAGAGTGATTTCTTATCACAGAGAAGTTTGTTGGAGACACCATTACAATCAGAAAATGGTTTGGAAGTGGAGGCGAATCACACCACCTTCCATTTTTTATGGAAATTGCTGGAAGAAGTAAAAAATCGGCTAGCCCTTTCAAATTCAATTCTTCTTGGTTAAAGGAGGAGGATTTTATTTCCTTAGTCAAAGAATATTGGATCCCCGTAGACCAAAATGTAGAAGAATGAGTTGTAGTCCAATTTGCAGCAAATCTAAACAGACTAAAAAAGGCCATAATGGAGTGGGCACATTGGAAGAGACAAAAGCACTAACACATCCTAATTGATGTTAAAGTATCCCTTCAATCTATATATGACTCGAAGGGTGGGGGTTATGCTTTCCCTGAGTCAAAAGAGGAATTGCTAGCATTGGAAAAGAAGCGAAGACAACTTTTGTAAGAAAAGGAGAATACCTGGATATTAAAAATCTGATTTTATCATATGTGTGTTTAAAATATTCCTTGCAATCTTTTCTCAGAGTTCAACATAGTATTGTTGTAGGAAGCCTTCTCTTGCTGAGTTATTTAAACTCCACAATCATCACAGTATCATTGTAAATAACTTTACACTTTACAATCAACATGTTTACCATTGAAATTGTGACAAATACAACTCATCACTGGTGGAAGCAAACTTCATTCTACAATCTAATTTTTTACCAAAGAAATTGTGGATATTAAGTTGAAGGAATTTATAAATCTTTGAGTGTTTTAATTTTATTTCTTAGACACATAAATATTATTTAAAGTTCATAAGTCAAATTTGAGTTTTGTTACAGAGATGTTTTCATTCTTTTGAAACAACCCTTTGTGACTAGAGTATCCACAATTGAAATTGTGAACCTTATATTGAAGGAATTTGGCTTAGAATATTTCTGTTTGATTTAAGTTAATGAATGTGTGATGAATATTCTTTTCCAATCATCGAACTCCAAAAGTGAAGAGAATATCATTGTGTGAGTCATTTGAGGCGTGATATCTCATAATTGTAGTTTCTACCTTTGTAAGTTATGACAGCCTAGATTGGATAAGAATAGTTCGATTATGTTATTTTTCTAGTTTAAAATTTCTATTCAGATTGTAATATTTCAATTAAATTTAATTCTTAGTGTGTTTGAATAAGATTTGATCCTGCATTTCATGCGCTTTCACCTCAAATTTTATGGACTCCTGCATTGATAATTAATGTTCAAAACTTATGAAAATAAGTTATTGAACATATGGAATGCTTGGTGTCATGTCCTCATAGATAATTCCTAGGGTGGAACAAAATTGGTGCACCCAAGTCACCTAGCATCTTAAAGTTCGTGCGACAACGCAGATTGTCCACCTTGGCAGTGAGGCCAACTCGAGTGAACTCAGCTCATACTGCACCTTAACACTTAGAATCTTTTATCAACTAACAACATGATAACATTCCAACACTTAGAATAGTTCACAAGTAACAATATGAAGAATCTACATAACAAGATATTGTGTAAAGGGTTGAGTGAGCCAACTGACATAACACTTGAAGTACAAACAATATGAAAATACAACAAGTGTGTCGAGAGTGTAGCTTGTGTCACATCTGAAAAGGTTTACAATGGAGAGTGCACTATCAATAGATACATAAAACACATACACATATTGCGATACAACTCATACTCGTGTATTGTGTCTTCATCACAAAATTCCATTGCACCAAAGTGTGCCTGTGCTATCTCACCTCTCGGTTCCAAGAAATAAACACATAGTCGTATTCATGCTCATCTCTATGGCACATGTCACACTCTTTTCTTCTCTTGTCTCTACCATAGAATCAACACTTAGTTGAATTTCAGCCTCACCCAAACTTCGATTATCTATTGTGCCTTCTGCCACACATCTCATTGATCGCCCAACTCATTTGAACCTCTGTCTAATCACCCCATGCGATATTTGGTGTTCGATATATGATTTGATATTCTTTCCTTCGATTTGATTTATTCCTTTGTCACTCTCCCCCTCACTTTATATATATGTGTTGACTCCCCCAAGTAGACCAATGTGTCTATTGGAGCGTGAGAAATATGATTGGTCTGCTCCATGTGTTGTTCCCATTAAAAAGTCTAAACTGACCTCAAGTGTGCATGCATTTGGGTGACTCAT
Organism: Picea engelmannii; assembly: GCA_009831015.1. Taxonomy (NCBI): domain Eukaryota; kingdom Viridiplantae; phylum Streptophyta; class Pinopsida; order Pinales; family Pinaceae; genus Picea; species Picea engelmannii. Next base: position 120,184 of record ML792663.1, on the reverse strand, counting down.
CTATCCAACTCTCCAAGCGCCCCACAAACTTGTCTGGATGACCAACCAAATCTCCAACTAGTTCCCACATCCTTTCATTCAACCAACCCACCATGTTAACCGAGCACCCAAGTACTTGTTCAACTAACCCTTTTCATGGTTTTTCGAACCCACTAGACGTGTCGAGCCAACTCATTTAAGTGCCACCTCCATCGTCTAGCTTACTTGACTTGAACAATGATGCACCCAAGTCTTTTCCCACAAATCTAGACAACCCATATAATCAGTTAATTATGTCACAATACATCCGTGCTATACAAATAACATCTTCATTATGGTATCAATTGAGTCTTCCTTGGTGCATTTCATTCCCAGGGTTCGCCAACTCATCCGCTATAGGTATAAATCATGTCTATTGTATGCATCAAGCATCCTATCCACCTGATTGTGTGCATGGTGCGAGGGCGTGCACCTGAGCTTGGCACCCAGGACCTCACTTCCTCCCCCACTCCAAAGTTTTGTCGTCCCTGTAACCCCCAACACTACTTCATGTATTGTGGTCACCAGTCATGATCGTTATGACCTAAAGTTCTACGTTGTGTCTCACCACTGCATGTTTACTTCAACCTATTTTGATTGCCAATGTGCATTGAATATCCTTGTGTCTTCTCTAGTCAGGTAGATAATTCGACTGTCACACCAAGTCCAAAAGAACTCACTTGAACACCAAAACCATTTGTTTCTTTCTGCAACTGCTCAACCTTGGCATTCCCTCAATTCATTATGGTGCCTTCCTCCGAGGAATCAATTAGTCGTCTTGTTTTCGTCCTCATGACAGTGAGACAACATGCCCAAGTCTCAGTGCAAGAGTGGAAATGGGTGTCGAAGCATCCCACCTTCTCCATCCTCTTTTTGTTCCGCTACAACCTCCGAAGTGTCACTGAATTTATTTTTCAAGTATATCAACAATGGTATGTTGGATTCGATTCTACGATCACCTTCCTCCACAAGGCACTCAATTTATGGATTGAATGGCCATTGGCCATCTCCAAGAGTGTCTGCAATTGGTTCAAATTCCTCCTTGGAATATTTGTACCAGGCTTTTGGTTTCTCCCCATCACACACATGTTCAATAAATGATTCAACTGTCCATTCAAATGAAATATATATATATGTGTGAATTATACTTACAAAAAAAAAATCTAATTAAAAAAAAATTAGAATATTCCAAACATTTATGCATCTCTTTCCAAACATACATGTACACTATGAATACAATGGAAATGGATACGCAGTGCTAAGTAGAGGCTACACGAAAAATGAAATAACAAAAGCACGAGACAATTCTCATGTGGAGAACTGATTGTTGTAACTGTGGACAAACACACTACCCTTAGCTCTTTTGTATTTCGCTTCTCTCTCAACCAAACTATACCCACATATCCTCTAAAGTAAGAGACACAATCAGTATGAATATGCTGTAAATGATTCATCAATGTGTTGGGGAAATACTTGAGTCGCACAAACACAATAATCGAAGATATTCATCCATCTCTTGGGGAAATACTTGAGTCGCACAAACGCAATAATTGTAAGATAAAAATTAATTGAACCATGATGTAGCAGTAACCACTAATTATGACAGTGATTTTCTTTGAATAATTGTAATGATTCAACCTGCATTCGCTTATGGCGACTAATATCCAGCCTACTACACAACATTGAATAATGCGGTAGGTGGAATATCCATCCTGCTACGCAACATTGCAACATAATGCTACGACAGGTGGATTATAGGCCCTCTGATCCTAAAGCATTCTAGAAAAAATAGAATCAAAAGAACGTGTGGTCGTTCTATCCAATAAACATGCTTGTTCACTGAGCAGTGAGGTAACCCTAACTAATTTTTTTTTGAAAACAACCAAAATAAAACTAGCACATCCACATCAATAGTTGATGGTGAATGCCCATAGGAATCACCATCACTTAACCATTTTAGAAAAATGGTTAAAAACTTCCACATTAATAACTGATGGTGAAAGCCAATAGAAATCACCATTTAATCATTTTAGAAAAATGGCTAAAAACTTTTAGCGAGTATAATTTGGGGTACCCTCATATGGAAATCATCATCATAAAAAAAATGTTTTCATAAATAGTTGATAAATTTATATTTAAAATAAATAGATGAAAATGATAAAAAATTGTATACCAGTGTCTAGAACAAGTAGAAGTTTCCCCCAAATTTATAGGAAACTTGAAGTTGAGAGTGACAATAATATATTAAAAATATATAAAAAAATATTTTAGATTACAATGTATCTAGATAATGATATATTTTAAATCATATTTCAAAAAACTTGCTCCTACTACAACAACTGCAATATCTAAATTACTAATTTAATTTGTACTAATAATTATATGAATATATTTAACACAATATTAAAACTTTAATATCGATAAAAATTTGATTAGAAAATGAGAAACAAAATTGAAAATACATATACAAAATTTTAACATCTTTTTAAAATGAAACTTTACATATATAAACTTCAAACATCTTTGTAAATTTGAACCACTATTCTTTTTCTCATTGGAAAAAGATAAATAGTAGTACTCTTGTAATATGAAAATACAATAAAAGTCAATGATATGATTGGTTGATAGCCACAACAAATTGGAGAAAATCATTTCCATGGATAAAGTATTGATTTATTCAACTTTCATGTTTAGTGTTGGGATTTGGTGACAACGAATTCCCAAGAATAGATTTAGATCCTATTATTCTGCGTTGGTTGCAACTAAATAAGACCAAGTTAGAATATGGATGAGATTACATTTAATAATCAGTTTCCTGTGTAAATGTATATAAATTTATGTAAGCCTGTAGAGGCAAAGGGGAGAGGTAGGACAAAGTGAGAGATGTATTAGTGAAGCTGTTGTAATCTCCATGATCTAAATAATAAGACAACCGATACCTATGTTTGGTGGACATAGCGCAACGTTTGGGTGAACCACGTGAAATCTTTGTGTTTCTTATCTGTGTGATTGTTGATTATCATATGTGAATTGTGTTTTTCCACATTTGCAATTCTAACAATTGGTATCAGAGTTGTGTTGGAGATCCGTGAGGTGAGATATATGGTGCAAGAAGGTGAATTGAGTAGGTGGGATAGGAGGAAATTGTTTAGAAAGTCACCGACGCTCCCTATACAGTGTTAGAGCCACGCCGACACCCTCACACTTATGAAATTGAAAATTTCGTGAACTATGCGCACTCGTATCATGCACCACAGAGTGTCGACACTCCCCCATACATAGTCTAGGAGCCCTAGCGCTCCCCCATCTACACTCAAGGAGCACTGACTGTTCAAGATAGCAGTCCATTCCAATACTCCCAGGAGCGTCAATCTCGCAAGGAAATATTCGTATAGTTTTTTGTAAAAGGTTAAGGTATGAAGAATTTTGGGTTTTTTCAAAATTGAATTTCCTTTTTTAAAAACGTGAACAAGTCAAGTCACATGGAGGATGTTTTTAAAAGGTTTACTATATTTTGAATTAAATATAGTATGTAAAAGGTATAAAGTAAATTAAAAAAGGTGAATCTTATTTTTTAATAAAAGGTTAGGTTAGGTTGGTAAAAGGTTTTTATTAAAATTTTTTATCAAACCTTGTGGAGTTTATACCATTATTCCTCCACATATTTTTTAAAGAGCCTTGGTTATTATAAGTAATGGTGTTTTGAAATTTTTTCTTCTGCTAATGGTGAAAACTCAGAGTGCTAAATTCGAAATCGAGAATTTCGATGGCAAGGAAAATTTCGAGATCTGGAAGGTTAACATGCACGATCTTCTCGTGCAACAAGGCATGGTGAAGTCATTTTTGGGAAAAGAAAAGCAACCTTGAACAATAACAGATGAAGACTGGGATGAGATCAATGCGAGAGCATTGAGTGCCATACGTATATGTTTGGCCGATGATGTTCTATTCAACATTGTCTCAGAGAAGACAACAGTCGGTTTGTGGACGAAGCTGGAAAACTTGTATATGATGAAATCTTTGACGAACAAGATCTTCCTGAAAGACAATTGTACAATTTGCGCATGAAGGAAGGTATGAAAATAGTTGATCATTTAAATACTTTTAATACTCTTTTAGTCTAGTTGACTAACATGGGAGTGAAATTCGAATCTAAAGATAAGGTGATTACATTATCATGTTATTTTCTTGAGTCATGGGATCACTTTGTTATCTCTATTAGTTTCAGTTCAACAAAAAGTACTAAGTTTGATGTTATTGTTGGAGCACTACTGTCTCAGGAAACAAGGAAGAAATCCAATTCAGAAACCTCTACATCTAAGGCGATGATGGTCAGAGGCAGACCTAAGGAAAGAGGACATGTTCATAGGGATTTCTCTTAGTCAAAGTCGAAGGGAAAGACGAGAAATATTAAGTGTTAGTTTTGTGGAAAATCTGGACACCTGAAGAAGGATTGTTGGAAGAGAC
>ML792663.1:102727-114846 GCA_009831015.1 Picea engelmannii | reverse complement strand
ATCAACAACAATAGAATGCAAGATTCCTGAAGAGGTATGGAAAGGTCACCCTTGTAATTATTCTAATCTTAAAGTTTTTGGTTGTGAAGCCTATGCTCTAATTCCAAAACATCAGCGTTCTAAATTAGATCCAAAATAAAAAAGGCTTATCCTTGTTGGATATGGTGATGGTATTAAGGGGTACAGTTTGTGGGATCCCACTGCCCACAAGATCACCATTAACATAGATATAATATTTGATGAATCATCTCTCATCAAATCAGATGTAGATGTATAAATGAAACAGGAAGAAGCACCTAAGTATAAACATATTCAGTTTGAGACCAGTTCAAATACAAATGAAAGTGAACATGAACAAGTTTCTGAAGATGTTCATGAAGAGTTTCCTGCAGATGAAGACATGGTTGATGATAATAATCAGCAGAATGTGGATGAGCCACAAACTTCCCTAAGGAGGTCTACGCGGGTCAGAAATCCTCCAAGAACCTATGATGATTTTGTTTCATCAGTTTCTTTAAGTACTAATTATGGTGAACCTTTGTGCTATCAAGAAGTTGTGAAGGGTTCTAACAGTGATAAATGGAAAGAAACAGTGAAGGATGAAATGAAGGTCAACTTCAGGGTATGTCTTTACTCTTGCAGGTGGAGCTATTAGTTGGATGTCAAAGCTACAAAACGTTGTTGCTTTATCCACTACAGAAGCAGAATATGTAGCTGCTTCACATGCTTGCAAAGAGGCCTAGTTTGGTCGAAAGGTTTGTTTGGTGAGTTTGGAAGGATGCAGGACAAAGTAAAGTTACTTTTTGATAGTCAAAGTGATATTCACTCGGCTAAGAATCCAACCTACCATAGTAAAACAAAACATATACCTATCAAGTACCATTTTGTAAGACAGGTCATCGATGAACGTGGCGTCTCTCTTGAGAAAGTGCATACAAAAGAGAATTGCGCAGACATGTTCACAAAACCAACAATTTTAGAGAAGCTACGATGGTGCTTGGCTTCTCTTGGCTTGCAGAAAAAGGTGATGAACAAAAGAAAGGAGCAAGGTATTGGGTTTATTGTTGTAAGGTTGAGATTGTTGGGATTTTGTGACAACGAATTCCCAAGAATAGATTTAGATCCTATTATTCTATGTTGGTTGCAACTAAATAAGACCAAGTTAGAATATGGATGAGATTACATTTAATAATCAGTTTCTTGTGTAAATGTATATAAATTTATGTAAGCTTGTAGAGGCAAAGGGGAGAGCACAGAGTGAGAGATGTATTAGTGACGTTGTTGTAATCTCCATGATATGAATAATAAGACAATCAATACGTATGCTTGGTGGACATAGCCCAATGTTTGGGTGAACGACGTGAAATCTTTGTGTTTCTTATGTGTGTGATTGAACTGATTATCATATGTGAATTGTGTTTTTCTACATTTGCAATTCTAACATTTAGTATGGGCTTGAAAGAAAACATACATGCATTAAAAGTTTTTCATATCCACAACTATAAAGTGAGTAGTATTAAGTGCTTTTACTTAAATAAATTTTAAATAATATTTAGTGTAGTTTAGTCTTTGCTTTACAATGATATTTTAAATAAATATAATTAAAATATTTGTAATAATAGAATAAAAATATTTACATTTTAATTTAAAGTTCTCTATTTCTGAAACTTACCAAGCTACTATTTCCTTGATGTTGAAGCTCTCAAAAAATTCCCAAACTCCCATAACATTTCCGAACCTTGGAGGACTTTTCCTTCTAATTTTCAAGCTCTATGAAAGTAGAAAACGAATTTCAAAGATGCTAAAAATAACGGAACGTGCAACTATAACGATTTTGAAAAAACTAACTTATAAGTAGCAAACCGTAATGACTAACAGACAGTTTTAAGGTTTAATTTGATTAAGAATATTCTACCTTTAACCGTAATGACTAACAGACAGTTTTAGCTTTTAATTTGATTGACAAGATTAAGAATATTCTACTTTTATTATATTTTATTTTTTATTAAAAGATTGATTAATCGAGTTTTAAATCGACGTTACCATACACATCGACGTAACGTTTTAAATTGACCCTTTTTTTCAGCGAGCCATTCAAAAATATTTGTACAGGAGCCTGGATTTGTACAGGAGCCTGGATTTGTACTGATATAAATGCTATAAGATATAAATGCTGTTGAATTTCAGAATATATATTACTGATGAATTTCAGAATGTCGTTCCGTCTTGGTGATGTTAAACATGATTACAGAATGTCGTTCCGTCTGAGTGCAATCACAAAGATTACAAAGTTCAAAGAAATAGGTTCAATTATATATATATATATATATATATATATATATATATATATATATAGTTTATAATTTAAGGCTAATGTAGGGAGAAACCCATTCAAGGCTAATCCAGAGAGAAACCAATTTAAGGCAGGGATTTTAACAAACATGATCCAATCAATCTAGCCAGCAAAGTTGAAACTAGCGATAACACTGAAACAATGTCAAAAGCATATAAACCTCTGAACCTGAACCTGAAAATGAGAAAATGCATATGAAACGTGGACGGCAGGATTCGAACCTGCGAACCTGCACGGGCAAAGCCCACATGATTTGTAGTCATGCCCGATAACCACTCTGGCACGTCAACCTTGTTAAAAATCGTGCATTTGTATTGTTGTTGTGGCTTTAATTCTAATCTAAATTTAAAGAACGAAAATTCCCACAATTCAATTCCGTGTATCAGTATACAATTTACAGAAAATGCATATGAAACGTGGACGGCAGGATTCGAACCTGCGCGGGCAAAGCCGACATGATTTCTAGTCATGCCCGATAACCACTCCGGCACGTCCACCTTGTGAAAAATCGTGCATTTGTATTGTTGCTGTGACTTTAATTCTAATCTAAATTTCTGTTAAAAGGTAAAGAACGAAAATTCCCACAATTCAATTCCGTGTATACAATACAGTTGAGAGTGGACAAGATCGGAATGCTTTAAATGAGAGTTGAACTCATGGTTTAGCAACATATTGATGATTTTATATATTTTGGGAGACATAGATGGGATATGGGTTGTTTCATTTTCAATAGAGATCCCATTTACGACATTGAGGGTAGTACTAAAGCAAAGAGGGCTAAGTTTTCATTTTCACATGATTGTTTTCCATGCTCTTGGAATCCTAATGGTGATATGGTCACAACTTCGTTCCATTTGTTAAAAGATGACTTGTCACAATACACTCATGATGACGTTCAATCGTCCCTTGGGAGTGTTGATGCATACCGTTTTAGGGATTCATATTTTATCTATGAAATCTTTCAACCACCTTGATGCTTAGATTCTGATGGACACTAGGATGTGGCTATCCCAGAGAAACCAGAGACTCATACTACTAAGGAGCAATGATTTTGTCTTGGGAAATTTTGTAGGGATTTGTAGATGAAGAAGAAACATGTTTCAAGTGTGGGGATAAATCATTTCTCTAGAATTGGTCTTTTCCCTTATCTCATCTCTTCTTCCCTACAAAAACATGGGGTTTTCTTGGGATCTCTCATCTCTTCTTAGTCTTCAAAAAATAGTGGTCATATTAATGGGGAAGAACATGAGCCATCATCTATTTGAAACAACCCTATTCAGAGGTGGATGGATTAAGCTCGTGGTTGTTCTTCTCAGCAGGATTTTCTCCCTCCTCCCCACCTCCATGAGTTGTTTTTGATGATTCATTACATGGCCATTTATGATCATGATTATTATGTGCTCGATTTGTCCTTGTTGTATTTCATAATTAAGCACAAGGGGAGGAACTTTGATGAGATGATAAATTGGTTTCATTGGTTGTACAAGTTCACCTGACATGAATGTAAATTGACTTCTTCAGGGCCATGGGCCCTATGTAAGTAGGTAGGCCATTTGTTTTCCCTTTCATTTTGCATTTTGTTATTCATGATAGTTTAGTTGCATCTAATTATAATTGCATGTCATATCTCATTTTTAATTTTCTGTACTTCTGATATTGCATACTTATTATGATCATTTTCTTTAGTCATATTACATACTAGTTTGGAATTTTTTGAAAAAAATGCAAAATTTAATTTTTTAAGATTAGTTGAAATTTTGAAATTTTGATCATATGAACAAAGGGTGAGTGCACTAACCTAGATACCCAATGCATTTTTTGTTTGAGTGTGAATATGCATAGGTCTTACCAGGAGATTCTCATGCACTCTACAACAAGTACATGTCCCTAAGTAGGAGTGAGATGCTATCCCCCCCCCATGCTAGGGATAACTAAGGAGATGATGTCTTGAGACCCTAATGTTGCAGAGATGGAGTACCGGGAGGCATATGAGAAGGAAGAGGCCCCTATCTTACCACACATCACCATTAGATTGATGGCAACAACTTCCACCACACCAACTTGGCTCACAGAGGACAACGAGTCTTGCTCCATGACGTAACAAGTCTAGTATTATGGTAGGATCCATTCTAATAAATGAAGCATTTGAAAATGTTGTGGAGAACCATTTCTTGATCCTGAGAACGTTTGATTGGAAAATTTTTATTTTTCCTCATTTCACCTTGGTGGTTGACATGTTTTCCTAGAAAGTGAGTCACCCTCAGGAAAAGGGTTTCTACTAGGGGGTATCCTTGAAGAGTCATCATACCATTTCCATCCATACCTATCACTTTTCACACTTTCTCCCCGATCGTTTCTTCATCTTTTGGGTCTTTCAGGAATTATTGAACCATCAAGGGCTTGTACCTCATTTCATGGGAAGAGGGGTTGACAGCTCGGAGGAAGATCATAACTTCTATAAAAGAATATGGAAATAATATTCAAAAGAAAGTGAACACAACAAATAAGGACCATCAAAATCCGTTCCAACTTGATCTCTACTTACTCAGTTCTCACCCCGGTCCCAAAAGTAATGCTAAAGCTTGGAAACCCTTAAAGGTGGACCCTGCAATTTTCAAATTATAAATGAAATCAAGGATTGAAAATATGAAAAAATGGGGCTTGGAAAAAGGTGGCATGCAAATAGTTGGTAACTCAAGAATAAGCACACCCTCAACAAAGGTGCCCATAAATGAGACAATATGAGCCCTTATATGTCAAGAAACCCCATTCCCAAAAGTTACACCCCCATCTACCTCATACTCTTTGCATGACTTAGGTAGGGTCCACTTGGGAAAAACTTCTTGACTTTGGGAGTGATCTTCCCAATAGGTCACCATGACAACCCTCCCATACTTAAATTTGGAAAGTTGTATAAGGTCTTTCAACATTTGTTTATTTTGACAAGGGGGGATCTGATGCACATGTTTGAGTGGTTATTTGATTAGATATGGCTTACTTGGCATGATATTTGTGACTTATGGAACCTTAGAGGTCGAATCTGTTTTTATTTACAAGCCTTTTCTAGGTGAAAGTATTTTCGTGGAGGCACACGACTACTTGGACCTTCATTGGGGCATGAATCCCATAGGTCAGATGATGCGCCCCCTCTCATTTGACACACGAGAGAAGGAAAATTTCCTTTGGAGTCACATAGAGACCACGAGGAAATCACATTCCAACCCCTTTAACCCAAGTGTTGGCCTTTGGAGGCCTAAGGCATCATCTTCTAGGCCCTAGTTGCCACACATGCTTAGGGTTTTTGATGGGGATCTCATGGTTGATGGTGATGTGACATGGTTTTATGGAGAGAGAGACACTTGGCATGCATTATGAAACTTGGTAGCAGGGAATATGGCCTTTGGAGGCCCAACGTTCTTCATCAAAGGTCAAATCGTCCCTCTTGGAGGCCTAACATCACCCCTAAAAGGGGATTTTCTTTACGCAATTTGAATTTTTAAATGTAAAAGGGAAATTGGAGGTGCTCTACCTCCCTAATTTGTGATTTACTTTAGATAAGTTGACAAATTGGTTTTACAAGACCTTATATAAATAAAGGTCTTGTCTTTTTTCATTTTCATCATAACTTTGAGAGTTACATACTCTTTTGGCTGAAATTTTCGCCCTACTTGGGAAAATTTCTTTATCTCTCTTTGGTGCACTATGGATGTTAGTACTTGTATATTGGTGAATAAAAGTGAGGTGCTATATATTGGATGCTTGTTCTTGGTATATTTGGTGGAATATTCTTGATAAAGAAGGGTTTCTTCATGCTAGTCTTGGAATTGGTAAGGAATTTTTGCATTTGTTGTATTGTTTCTTCTTGTTTCAAGGTTTAATTAGTTTAAACCCTTGGAGGGGTATAAGGGAATACACCTCCATCAATTATAACTTGTTATCATTGAATAAGATACTTTGAAAAGGTTTCTACAAGGAGTAAAAGGGCTGACACCCTTGTAGATTTACCTTGCTAGGTTTGTTTGTTCTAGGGAGTAAAAATGATTACACCCCTAGAGAAGTAATAAACCTAGATTTTACACAAGATACTCCATAACCCAATTGATTTGGCACTAGTCTAAGTTGAATTGGAGATATAATATTCTTGCATTGGTATAGATGAATTTACGAGATATTGAAATTGTTCAAGTTGGATTATTTTCTACATGTTATAAGCATTCTTGTTCCCTAAGGATGTCTTCTTTTAGCCAAATATTTTTATATTGTCACAAATTTAATTCTACAGCCATTAGGGCTGAAACAAAACTCTCTTTCTTTCACTATTTACTCTCTAATCTATCGTTGAAGTTTGCTTGTGAACCTAGATTAATGTTCTACTAATTATTGGCTATCATTTGCACAATTTACTTATTGATTTCCATGGATAGATATTGCTTCTGTAGAAATTGTTTTCTTTAGAAATTTGAATGCTACAAAAAATTGTTGATAACATCATATAACGACCCTCAAAACATCACTAAATTCTTTCTTCTTTCAGTGGAAGTTTAACTAGTCATTGCTAGCTTAATTTCCGTCATCTTGTACTTGACTTTGGTGGTTAAATTTAAAGCCATTGATATTGTTTATTGTTTATTTATACACTTATATACTGTTACAATTTTGGGACAACAAGGATTCTTTTTGAATCCCCATTGGTTAAAGGCTTGGTTGATCATCATTAGTCTTTTTCTAGGTAGGGCTAAAATTGTTTTGTAGACACACAACCCTTGGAAACCATTCACCCTTCTACAAGACTCTTCTTTAATACTTCTTCCATCTCCAATATTGACCTATAGGGGGACTCACTCATCATCAACTCACTTTCCATCTCAATCCCCCTAGGGTCACTGGGATTCCCCCATTGTGGTGATTTCATCATCACTTTAATGCGATGGGAGTGTCTATATAGGGTGACAATGGGTAGGTACTCTCGTAGTTTTTCCACCTTTGTGGTTTGGGTTGGGATTTTCCCAAGATACAATATGTGCGATAATAAGAAGAATATGTTAGAATTATCCCCAATAGATTCGCTAATTATGTTGCATAAAATATTTCAAAAGCTAGCAATGATTGTTTCCCTTAGGTTGGTTAACCAAACCTAAGACAAATAGGATATATAAGCTATCATTTCCCCCAATTAAGTTCATTTTCAAGTGAAATCACAAGTAGGAAGAAATATTAAACAAGAAGAGAACCTATTGTGATGCCTTGTATTCCTATCTTTGAATCATGAATCACATGATCAATGGGAGAGATAATTGAGTGGCTCCAAAATAAAATATTCCTTCACACATAAACATATAACACCTTAATCGATCTAATGGCACTAAAATATTTCTTCAAATAAAAAATAATTGACTACTTGCATGAACTAAAAGCTAAATCTAGGTAGGTAAATGAATTCACATTGATCAATCTAACAACTATTAGTTTTTGAAATGTAAATTCAACATATATGTTTTAGACAAAAAAATATGTAGGGGAGCGGGGCGGGAGAGACGAGAGATCTCAATTATTGCATAAAATATAATTGCAAGCAATGATGATACTTGCCAAGTGTCAGTGGATGCCCTCCTTTCCCATCCAAAATTTCTTCTTCATCACATTCCCTTTGGCCTCAACCCTTCAAAACTACAACAATATCACATAAATCTAAATAATAAAATTAGATTCTCAATTATAAAGACATAACTCGCAAGGACTAGATTTTGTTGGTGTAGTCTTACCAAAAATGTAAACAACTCTCTCTCTCCCCTTGACTTCCTATTTATATGGAGAAAGGTGGTTTGGGGAGAGAAGGATTTTCTTGGTAGGAAATGAAGTGTAGCCATACAAGTGGCATTATCATATTCACCCCACTTTGAACCTAAAAGTCTTGAGATGTTATATATTTTCCCTTAAATATAGGGATGATTGCGACATTTGAACCCTATGAATTACTCAAACTATAAAACACCTCCTTAACCATTTATATACCTTCATATCCCTTCATTATCAGTCCATGGTGACATTTCCAGCTCTAGTAAAGGAGACAACGACCTCCATTATGACCAATTAAGGATTGGTCTTCGTGACATCCCTTAATTATGAAAACAATAATTTTGTTTGCATTTTATAGATTAATTGGATGAGTAGGGAGTATCAATGACAACGCATACTCTATCCAAATGTCACATTATTCTCATTAAGTTCTAAGAGCCAAATCCTAGGCCATTATAATTTTCTTTTTAGACTATCACTGTGAATGAGAGGTTATTTTGTATTTTAAGTTTGGAGGACTAATGCTACATGGAAGTGGTTGATTGTTCCACACATGTGCTAGAAAGGATGCCCTAATATTCCAAATGTCTCATTTGTTTTTTTAAGTGTTTCCATTATTTGGCATGTTGTGGTGTTATTTATTAGTAAATTGGAAGATGTACTGGAGAAATAACATATTTTACCCATATTTATTGCAACAATGATAGATTGCAACCACAATAGCCAAATAAAGAACCAGAATACCACAAAATGTTATCCCTTTATCGATGATAGAATATTCACTTTCCTTTTCAAGGGGGTAGCCTCCAATTGATAAGAGTTTCGATTACAATATACTTCACAAGACATCTCATTACATTGCTTCTATTTCTTTATATAGTTCTATCTACCCCTAGATCATTCTAGAGAAGGAACCTTCTAGTAGGTGAAACCTTCTAGTAAGTCTTCTTACAATAATTTCTTTCACACGACTGCATGGGCCTTATTTACCAGATATGTCCTCCATACATAGAAACCTATATATTTACCTAGGGGGTTAGGGAAATACCCTAAAACATGCTCAATGATATGGTTGTTCCCTTGCTTGGTAGGAAACCAATACTGCTATTTTTCCATCTTATCGAAACTAATACATTGAGAAATAGATGCTTGCTTGATGCCCCTATATCCTTTCTTTTATACTCCTCCTCAATGCTAAGTGGAAGCATGCTTCCTTGTTTGGTAAGTTTGGATTTCCTTACTCGATAGTTCATGATCAACCTCCCTTTATTTCTTATAGAGCACACAACTATCAAGCACCTAGTTATTTGCTTGATGGTCTTTGACTTAACTAATACTTCATGTTTGTGGTCGAGTATATCCTTTGCATGGTTGACCCTTGTATATTATGGTCACTAATTCGAGAAGATACACCATTCCTCACTTGTTGAGATCTAGAGTTCCAATGCCCATGAAGAAAATGTGTTAAAGAAAAGCTTGTTTTCTTGGTGTCTTGTGCTTGACCCTTTTTTCATATTTTTATTTTTTCTTTATGGACCCATTTCTCTTCACTTAGTGATGAAACCTCCACCTTTGATTGATGGACTGGAGAGAGTTGATGCCATCCTTGAGAAAAAATTATACACATTGAGAAAATAAAGGAATCAAACAAAGATCATTTGCTTGATGCCTTTATACTTAGTCAAATTTCAATGTGTTTATTTTTATTTTTTAACCCTTATTCATTAGATGGTTCTTATTCTGCAACTTGCTTTAAAAAAGTGACATGACATAGGTTTGAACACCATGAAATCCTTCTTTCTACTATGTTAGTGAAAGTGTCTACCATCACTTGGATTCTGTACTACCCTAGTGTCAACTAACCCTAATTAAGTTAATTGTCAATGAACATACCTTCATTTTGTGCATTGTTCTTGCGAATAAGATAAACTAATAATGATTTTTTTGAAATTTGGGATATAAAGATGACGATGCTTTTTTGGGCACTAACACTTCCTATCCCGTCTAATGCACTAAGCTACATAACCATCAACACACCCAACTAACCTACCTAACCTTCTAATTCACTAACCCAACTAACATACTAATCAACTGCCTCAGATAACCTATCCTAACCCACTAACGTAATTAACCCACCAAAACTAACCTATCTAACATGCATAACTCACATAGCCCATATAATCTACGGTGCCATAGGCTACCAAATGATAATCTACCTAACCTACCTAACCCATTAACCTGCCTAATCTACTTCTTAACCCACTTAACCTAGTCTGGACTTTCTAGGTGACATTTACAATTCTTTCATTCCCCACAGACCCTCATTCCCCACATGCCTGCTCCACCCCAGGGGAGTGCACCTTCTCTGTCACCTAGACAGTCCTTCGACTGATATTCCCCCTTACCTTGGGTTATAGGAACAGACCGGACCGGAAGTCTCTGGGTTCTATGGAAGCTACAGGGATTTCTTCCAGGAGTTCTCTTCTCCCTCTACGCACTCTCTCACCTGGAGGAGTCGCTCACAGGCCAACAAGCCTCACGCAGTCCAGTACTGCATGGTCACAACCATCCACAGGAAACATAGACAAATGCTTCCAAAAACGGTTCAGCAATCACTGGATGATCTCGCGGTGATGATTTTGGGACACGCTCCAAACACAGGCTAGCTCAACATTTCCCATACAATCACAGGATGCTTCCACTCGAGTCCAGCACAGGGATTCTGGTTCAGGAATGCATTTTCGGGTTGCCTAGAACAGACACAGACTCATAGTTCAGAGCATGGTGTACATGGTTTCTTCAGACAAACACAGGCTTAACGGCTTCCCCATATGAATCAGTGTATCTCGCAGAGGTCGTACTACGTTTCACGCTCAGAGGTTCGGGTCCGAATGGAGGAAGATCTCCACCCACGGTTCAGTTTAGGCTTATATTTGCATGCACCAGGGTTGACACTTGTCACCCTGGGAAATGCATGTGTTCCATCCATACGCCTTCCTTCCACCACTTGGGAATCACGGTTCCTTCCAAGAGGACTTAGGATAAAATAATGTGCATATGGATTTTTAGGAAATAATATTAAAATGTTATTCCAGGCCTAAGCCCCCTAGGCTTAGCCCCTAGGCTCATCACTCAGCCCCTTTCCCACCTTCTAGCCCATGATCCCTTGCCCACTCTGTGGACGCTCAGTTCCCCATCACTCATTCTTCGTGGTCGGTCTGCACTGGCGGTGTTTATATTTTATTAATTGATATGCATACTTACAAGTACATCAACAGGCTCCTAGCCTTCGACACTTAGGCTCCCTGGCCTAACAAAACACATAAGCCTACAACTTTTACAAGACTTGGCTCACCAGCCTATAGAACACATTTACAATTATTTGCATAAAACATGATCTGTAACGGGGCTCGGCCTTGGGGACACTACAATCCCCCTCCCCTTATTTTTGCACTGTCCTCACTGCAACTTACACTGTCTCTGCGTGTCCTTCAAAATTTTCAAAAAGATGCGGGTACTCTGCCCGCATAATATCTGCATGCTCCCATGTCGCATCCTCGGGACTGTACCAGGTCCACTGGACCTTTACAAGCTCTATGGCCCGATTTCGGAGCTGCTTGTTTTTCCTGTCCAATATGCGCACAGGGTGCACTTGCAGGACACCTTCTGGTTCCACCTAAATCACAGTCCAATCGATAACATGATTAGCATCATGTACATATTTCTTAAGCAGTGAAACATGAAACACATTATGTACAGTCATATATGCAGATAATGCAAGCATGTATGCAACTAGCCCAATCCTTTCTAGGATCTCAAATGGCCCACAGAATCTCGCTGCCAACTTGACGCAACTTCCCAATTTCAGGGAACTCCTGCTAGCTTTCACTTTCAGGAAAACATGGTCACCCACTTTGAATTCTCTATGGGTTCTGTTACTATCAGCGTAACTTTTCTGCCTGTCCTGGGC
>ML792663.1:60242-71905 GCA_009831015.1 Picea engelmannii | reverse complement strand
ATAATTCGGATCATCCATGGCACTACTTGGGTGGGTTTTCTTCTTCTTAATGCTCAACACCACATTTTAAATTTTTCATTCATATGAAAAAGGGAATTTAATAAAATAGAATTTAATCTCCTAAAAAAAATCTCTATTCTCAAAATCAAAATCAATCCATCTATCCACACTTTTTTTTCCCAAAATTGAATTATTTAATCCAATACAATGTTATTGCTACAACCTTATGGAATAGGTATATCTTATGGAATAAGTATAGATATAGTATCACAAACACATACTAAGTTTTATAATTCTTAGATTTCAAACACAATGCATATGCAAGAAAAAAATTCTAAAGAAAAAAAAATATCCAGGGGGCATCAATCAAAACAAAGGAAGGAAGATCATATCATAAATAAAACAGCCGAGGATCGCATGGGGTGATTTGACGAAGGTTTGGGTGAGGTCGAAATTTGGCTAAGTGTTGAGTTGTTAAGGGCGGGGGCTAGGGATATATATTGGGGCATGGATAGATTGAGTGAATAAAGGTAGTTGGTGAACGTTCGATAGGTGCACGTGGAGTGAGATATAGGAGCGTCAGTTCACCATAGTGGACCTACACACTATCTTTCTACAATGCCACCAACACCATTAACAAGAACTGCAGAGACAAGGTATGGTTATTATCCTCCATCGGGTGAGCATAATGATATGTCCATTTCATGACCAGATATAATCTCTAAGCGTTCATGACCAGATAGAAGTGGTAGAGACAATAGAAGGAAAGAGTGTGATGTGAGCCATAGAGACAAGCACAAATATGGCTAATTTTTTGGGTCTCGGCATGAGGAGGAGAGATGGGATGGGTGCACTTTGGTGTGATGGAAGTCTGTGACAAAGAGATAGTCTGCAGGTTGAAGTTGTATCGCAACAAGTGTATTTATTGTATGTATTTGTTGAGAGAGCGCACTCCATTGTAAACCTTTCAGATTGCGACACAAACTACATGCTCAATCCCTTTGTTGTATTTTCATATTGTAACTGTACTTTGGGTGTCAGCCCAGTTGGGCCGCCCGACGCTTTACATAATATCTTGCAGAGTACATTGTGTATACTGTTAGTTGAGAATTGTTCTAAGTGTTGGAATGTTATCATTTGTTTAATTAATAAAATATTCTAAGTGTCAAGGCAAAGTATGAGCTAAGTAGAATAGGATTGGCCTCACCATCAAGGTGAAAAAGTTACAGTGTCGCATGAAACTCAAGTTGTTAGGTGACTTGGGTGTGCCAAGTCAGTTTCACCTCAGACGTCAGTTGTGATGGCATGACAGATGGTATCAGAGCTAGTTGTGAACAACTTAGTGGAGAAATTTTGGTGAAACTCTTCACCATCTGTCACCTTCATGAAAAATGGTATTAGAACATATTTCTCATCTGTGACAGAGGGGAAGAACATACTTGAAGGCAGTCAGTTTCATCACAAGTTTGGAGATTGTAGAAAGGCACACCTTGGGAGGGTTAGATCGTGAACTCTGAAGGAAGAAAACTGGGATGGCCTAGTTGAAGGATTCTAATAGGCTCATCATAGGGTTAGGCAGGGTAAGGACCCACTTCGGGGATATTCGAAGTTGCAAAGTGAAGTCAACCGATTTGTGTGAATATTTGGTCACAAATTTTGGTGAATTCTTGAAGTGAATTATTGGCACCTTGCACAAATGGTGAAGATACTTAAAGGTTCGGACATGGATGGATCGCATGTAGAAGAAAGTGGCACAAAGAAGGATCCCAAGACATTCATGCTGAAGTAAGAACTCATTTCTCTAGAGAAGAGAATAAAACAGATGAAGAATACAATATATCAACAAGGTGAGAAGGTCGAATGTTTGGAGGCTGAGATGAGCAGATTGTTGCATGATTTTAATCAGCCTAGTTGGGAGATCCATGAAAATGTGAATATGATCACCAACACACTAATCGATGATGTCCAAGACAAACTCAAGACAATATAGGATGCTTTGTAATCGATCACCCAAAAGTTGAAGATCAAGAAGATACCATTACATTGTTAAAGCGGGCTGCAGTGAGTGGGCCAAACTCATCCGTCGTGAAAATAAGTTTTAATATGACATAAGTTGAACCATACGATGGTACCTACAACGCTTTGTTGTTGGGAAATTGTTTTGGGGACATGGAGAATTACTTGGAGCAATTGAACAAAAGTCCATATGAAGCCAAGGTAAACGTTGTTGTAGTGTTCTTGACTGGGACTCTAAAATTTTGGTGGAGAAACCAGGTGGAAGATTTAGTAGTTGGTTAAACCATAGAGAAGATCAAAAACTAGGTAGAGATGAAAACATCCTTGAAGGCATAGTTTACTCGAAGAAACCAAGATTTGTTGGGTATGTGTTATATTCTTTGGAGGAGTAGTAGTGTCAAGATGTTTTTGCATATATGTTTTTGCATGGCCCTACACAGGCTTGAAAACTTATGATACTAGGATCAATAAACATATCATCCCACTTATACTTGAAGTCAAGTCATTTCAATCGAAATTAATGAAATTTTGTTGGGTATGTGTTATATTATTTTCATGGGTAGTAGTGTTATATTTTTCCTCGAGAAACATGTCACATATTTAGGTGGTTTTTTGGCACATGGTTTCTTTGCCGATGGTTTTCTATTTCCGATTAAGGAATTAGGGTTGTTGACTAATCCAAGTCATTGGGTTAGGGATTTGGATGTCGCTGGCTCCTATATGTATATTGTATTGTAAGCAATGTATCACGATGAATGAATACATAATATGCTTGTTTTCCTGGTTTGGGTTTCGAGGGGAAAAATCTTCGTGTAATGTTTGTATTTGCCATTGTATCTTTTATGTTCTTTTATTGAAAATTTGTTTGCAGTAAATATTGTACAAGGTTAAAATCTACAAGCTTGGATCATAAGAAATCATTTGTTGTCTTTAAGCATGCTGGTAATATCTAGACCTCTATCAAGGAGGTCATTGGCCTCATGTTTGAGATCAAGGATATGTCATCCCCACATACCGATAAATATCATCCCCACATGGAGAAATAAAAGAATAGAGTGATTTATTATCACAAAGAAGTTTGTTGGAGACACCATTACAATCAGAAAATGGTTGGGAAGTGGAGGCGAATCACACCACCTTCCATTTTTTATGGAAATTGTTGGAAGATGTAAAAAATCGGCAAGCCCCTTCAAATTCAATTCTTCTTGGTTAAAGGAGGAGGAGTTTATTTCCTTAGTCAATAATATCGGATCCCCGTCGACCAAAATGCAGACGAACGAGTTGTAGTCCAATTTGCAACAAATCTAAAAAGACTAAAAAAGTCCATAATGGAGTGGGCACATTGGAAGAGACAAAAGGATGAACACATCCTAATTGATGTTAAAGTAGCCCTTCAATCTATATATGACTCGAAGGGTGGGGGTTATGCTTTCCCTGAGTCAAAAGAGGAATTGCTAGCATTGGAAAAGAAGCGAAGACAACTTTTGGAAGAAAAGGAGAATACCTGGATATTAAAAATCTGATTTTATCATATGTGTGTTTAAAATATTCCTTGCAATCTTTTCTCAGAGTTCAACATAGTATTGTTGTAGGAAGCCTCCTCTTGATGAGTAATTTAAACTCCACAATGATCACAGTATCATTGTAAATAACTTTACACTTTACAATCAACATGTTTACCATTGAAATTGTGACAAATACAACTCATCACTGGTGGAAGCAAACTTCATTCTACAATCTGATTTTTTACCAAAGAAACTGTGGATATTAAGTTGAAGGAATTTAGAAATCTTTGAGTGTTTTAATTTTATTTCTTAGACACATAAATATTATTTAAAGTTCATAAGTGAAAATTGAGTTTTGTTACAGAGATGTTTTCATTCTTTTGAAACAACCCTTTGTGACCAGAGTATCCACCATTGAAGTTGTGAACCTTATATTGAAGGAATTTAGCTTAGAATATTTCTGTTTGATTTAAGTTAATGAATGTGTGATGAATATTCTTTTCCAATCATCGAACTCCAAAAGTGAAGAGAGTATCATTGTGTGAGTCATTTGAGGCATGATATCTCACAATTGGAGTTTCTACCTTTGTAAGTTATGACAACCTAGATTGGATAAGAATAGTTCCATTATGTTATTTTTCTAGTTTAAAATTTTTGTTCACATTGTAATATTTCAATTAAATTTAATTCTTAGTGTG
Source organism: Picea engelmannii (assembly GCA_009831015.1). NCBI lineage: Eukaryota > Viridiplantae > Streptophyta > Pinopsida > Pinales > Pinaceae > Picea > Picea engelmannii. Next base: position 67,686 of record ML792663.1, on the reverse strand, counting down.
TTTGAATAAGCTTTGATCCTACATTTCATGTGCTTTCACCTCAAATTTTACGGACTCCTGGATTGATAATTAATGTTCAAAACTTATGAAAATAAGTTGTCGAACATATGGAATGCTTGGTGTCATGTCCTCATAGATAATTCCTAGGGTGAAACAAAATTGGTGCACCCAAGTCACCTAGCATCTTAAGGTTCATGCGATAATGCAGATTTTCCACCTTGGCAGTGAGGCCAACACGAGTGAACTCAGCTCATACTACACCTTAACACTTAGAATATTTTATCAATTAACAACATGATAACATTCCAACACTTAGAATAGTTCACAAGTAACAAAATGCACAATCTACATAACAAGATATTGTGTAAAGGGTCAAGCGAGCCAACCGACATAACACTTGAAGTACAGTGACAATATGAAAATACAACAAGTGTGTCGAGAGTGTAGCTTGTGTCACATCCGAAAAGGTTTACAATGGAGAGCGCACTATCAATAGATACATAAAACACATACACATGTTGTGATACAACTTATACTCCTGTATTGTGTATTCATTACATAATTCCATTGCACCAAAGTGTGCCTGTGCCATCTCACCTCTCAGTTCCAAGAAATAAACACATAGTCATATTCATGCTCATCTCTATAGTGCACGTCACACTCTTTCCTTCTCTTGTCTCTACCATAGACTCAACACTTAGTTGAATTTCAGCCTCACCCAAATTTCGGTTTTCTATTGTGCCTTCTGCCACACATCTCATTGATCACCCAACTCATCTGAACCTCTGTCGAATCACCCCATGCGATATTTGGTGTTGTATATATGATTTGATATTCCTTCCTTCAATTTGATTGATTCCTTGGTGACTCTCCCCCTCACTTTATATATATGTGTCGACTCCCCCAATTAGACCGATGTGTCTATTGGAGCATGAGAAATACGATTGGTCTGCTCCATGTGTTGTTCCCCTCAAAAAGTCTAAACTGACCTCAAGTGTGCACTCATTCGGGTGACTCATCTAGTGGACTCTCCAAGCGCCCCACAAACTTGTCTGGATGACCCACCAAATCTCCAACTAGTTTCCACACCCTTTCATTCAGCCAACCCACCACATTAACCGGGCACCCAAGTACTTGTTCAACTAACCCTTTTCATGGTTTATGGCACCCACTAGACATGTCGAGCCAACTCATTTAAGTGCTACCTCCATCGTCTAGCTTACTTGACTTGAACAATGATGCACCCAAGTCTTTTCCCATGAATCTAGACAACCCATATAATCAGTTAATTATGTCACAATACATCTATGCTATACAGATAAGATCTTCATTACGGTATCAATTGAGTCCTCCTTGGTGCATTTCATTCCCAAGGTTCGCCAACTCATCTGCTATAGGTATAAATCATGTCTACTGTATGCATCGAGCATCCTATCCACCTGATTGTGTGCATGATGTGAGGGCGTGCACCTGAGCTTGGCACCCAAGACCTCACTTCCTCCCCCACTCCAAGGTGTTGTCATCCCTGTAACCCCCAACACTACTTCATGTATTGTGGTCACCAGTCATGATTGTTATGACCAAATTTTTTACGTTGCGTCTCACCACTGCATCTTTACTTCAACCTATTTTGATTGTCAATGTGCATTGAATATCCTTGTGTCTTATCTAGTCAGGTAGCTAATTCGACCATCACACCAAGTCCAAAACAACTCACTTCAACACCAAAACCATTTGTTTCTTTCCGCAACTGCTCAACCTTAGCATTCCCTCAAGTCGTTATGGTGCCTTCCTTTGAGGAATCAGTTAGTTGTCTTGTTGTCGTCCTCATGACAGTGAGACAACATGCCCAAGTCTCAGTGCAAGAGTGGAAATGGGTGGCGATGCATCCCACCTTCTCCATCCTTGTTTTGTTCCGCTGCAACCTCCGAAGTGTCACTGCATTTATTTTTCATGTATATCAGCAATGGTATGTTGGATTCGATTCTACAATCATCTTCCTCCACAAGGCACTCAATTTATGGATTGTATGGCCATTAGCCATCTCCAAGAGTGTCTGCAATTGGTTCAAATTCCTCCTTGGAATATTTGTACCAGGGTTTTGGTTTTTCCCCATCACAGACATGTTCAATAAATGATTCAACTATCCATTCAAATGAATTATATATATGTGTGAACTATACTTAGAAAAAAAAATCTATTTCAAACAGAATTAGAATATTCCAAACATTTATGCATCTCTTTCCAAACATACATGTACACTATGAATACGATGGAAATAGATACGCAGTGCTGAGTAGAGGCTAAACGGAAAATGAACAAAAGCACGAGATAATTCTCATGTGGAGAACTGATTGTTGTAACCATGGACAAACACGCTACCCTCAACTCTTTTGTATTTCTCTTATCTCTCAACCAAACTATACCCACATATGCAATGTACAAAAGAGATTGCCCTCTAAAGTAAGAGACGCAATTAGTATGAATATCTTGTAAATGATTCATCCATGTGTTGGGGAAATACTTGAGTCGCACAAACACAATAATCACAAGATATTCATCCATCTCTTGGGGCAATAATTGAGTCACACAAATGCAATAATTGTAAGATAAAAATTAATTGAACCATATGTAGCAGTAACCACTAATTTTGACAATGATTTTCTTTGAATAATTGTAATGATTTAACCTGCATTCGCTTATGGAGACTAATATCTAGCCTGCTACACAACATTGAATGTTGCGGCAGGTGGAATATCCATCCTGCTACACAACATTGCAACATAATGCTGCGATAGGTGGATTATAGGCCCTCTGATCCTAAAGCATTCTAGAAAAAATAGAATCAAAAGAACGTGTGGTCGTTCTATCCAACAAACATTCTTGGTGAATACCCATAGGAATCACCATCACTTAACCATTTTAGAAAAATGCTTAAAAACTTCCACATTAATAACTAATAACGGATGGTGAGAACCAATAGAAATCACGATTTAATCATTTTAGAAAAATGGCTAAAAACTTTTAGTGAGTATAATTTGGGGTACCCTCATACGGAAATCATCATCATAAAAAAAATGTTTTCATAAATAGTTGATAAATTTATATTTAAAATAAATAGATGAAAATGAGAAAAAATTATATACCAGTGTCTGGAACTAGTAGAAGTTTCCCCCAAATTTATAGGAAACTTGAAGTTGAGAGTGACAATAATATATTAAAAAGATATAAAAAAATATTTTAGATTACAATGTATCTAGATAATGATATATTTTAAATCTTATTTCAATAAACTTGCTCCTACTACAACAACTACAATATCTAAATTACTAATTTAATTTGTACTAATAATTATATGAATATATTTAACACAATATTAAAACTTTAATATCGATAAAGATTTGATTAGAAAATGAGAAACAAAATTGAAAATACATATACAAAATTTTAATATCTTTTTAAAATTAAACTTTACATATATAAACTTCAAACATCTTTGTAAATTTGAAGCATTATTCTTTTTTTCATTGGAAAAAGATAAATAGTACTACTATTGTAATATGAAAATACAATAAAAGTCAATGATATGATTGGTTGATAGCCACAACAAATTGGAGAAAATCATTTCCATGGATAGAGTATTGATTTATTCAATTTTCATGTTTAGTGTTGGGATTTGGTGACAACGAATTCCCAAGAATATATTTAGATCCTATTATTTTGTGTTGGTTGCAACTAAATAAGACCAAGTTAGAATATGGATGAGATTACATTTAATAATTAGTTTCTTGTGTAAATGTATATAAATTTATGTAAGCTCGTAGAGGCAAAGGGGAGAGGCAGGACAAAGTGAGAGATGTATTAGTGAAGTTGTTGTAATCTCCATGATCTGAATAATAAGACAACCAATATCTATGCTTGCTGGACGTAGCCCAACGTTTGGGTGAACCACGTGAAATCTCTGTGTTTCTTATCTGTGTGATTTTTTATTATCATATGTGAATTGTGTTTTTCCACATTTGCAATTCTAACAATTGGTTTCAGAGCTACGTTGGAGATCTGTGAGGCGAGATTTGTGGTGCAAGAAGGTGAATTGAGTAGGTGACACAGAAGGAAATTGATTAGAAAGTCATCTGAACCTGAAAATGAGAAAATGCATATGAAACGTGGACGACAGGATTCGAACCTGTGCGGGCAAAGCCCACATGATTTCTAGTCATGCCCGATAACCACTCTGGCACGTCCACCTTGTGAAATATCGTGCTTTTGCATTGTTGTTGTGGATTTAATTCTAATCTAAATTTCTGTTAAAAGGTAAAGAACGTAAATTCCCACAATTCAATTCCATGTATCAGTATACAATATACAGTTTACAATAGAGTTGAGAGTGGACAAGATCGGAATGCTTTCAATGAGAGTTGAACTCATGACCTCTTTCTTACTAAATGGGTGCTCTAACTAACTGAGCTATGAAAACAACATATGCAATGAATTTAGGGTTTGGAGCTTTTCAAATTTTAACGACACCATCCAATTCATTTAATGAGTTATTACGCTGAAAGGCGTACAACTATTGACAATGAGCACATTTAATAGGTTTTTAGTGCTTAATCACTTTTGTATGGACAAGATTAAATATTGATGGAATATTCTTAGTAGTCCCAATAAATCAATGGTTGTGATTTCAACCACTAACTTCCTCACTATTATAAAGACATCAGTTTACATGTTTATTTTTTTACTTTTACTTAATCATATTTAAAATTTACTATGGTGGCCAGTTGATTTCCACGTATGAGTGATTAGGGTTTCATTTTCTAGTCCAACCTAAACCTTTGGCCTTCACCAGCCATGTTCTGGACACACTGCCTCCTTCCAGCCAACTCCTTTCGACTCCTTCTGTCCACCTTTGGGTCGTTTCTCTTTCCCGACGGTTCAGGTTTTGCAGGCTGTCCTTTCGGCGTTTACCAACAACGAATTTGTGGCTGTGCTAGTATTTAAACAACATGAATGCACAAAAAATGAAAACGTGGATGATAGGATTTGAAAGAACTTGGTCAAACCATATGATTTTTCGTTCTACCGGATAATCATTCTAGCACATCAACCTTTCTTATTGCTTTTCTTTCATTAGTACAATTTATTCATTGTTAATTATTACTATACACTGATCGATGTCACATGAATCTCATCTTGTCAGGTGACTTCGGTGTGCCAAGTCAGTTTCACCTCGGGCGTCAGTTGTGAGGGCATGACAGATGGTATCGGAGCCGGTTGTGAACAACTTAGTGGAGACATTTGTAGAAATTTTTCACCATCCTTCACCTTCATGACAAATGGTATTAGAGCATATTTCTCATCTATGACAGAGGGGAAGAACATACTTGAAGGAAGTCGGTTTCATCACAATTTTGAAGATTGTAGCAAGGCACACCTTGGGAGGGTTTGATCGCGAACTGTGAAGGAAGAAAACTGGGATGGCCTAGTTAAAGGATTTTAATAGGATCATCAAACGGTTATGCAGGTTAAGGACCCAATTTGGGGATAGTCAAAGTTGCAAAGTGAATTCCACTGATTTGAGTGAATATTTGGTCACAAATTTTGGTGAATTCTTGAAGTAAATTATTGACACTTTGCACAAACGGTGAAGATAATTAAAAGTTCAGACATAGATGGGTCGCATGTAGAAGAAAGTGGCACAAATAAGGATCCAAATACATTCAGGATGAAGTACCAACTCATTTCTCTAGAGAATAAAATAGAACAGATGAAGAACGCAATATATGAACAAGGTGAGAAGGTTGAACGTTTGGAGGCTGAGATGAGAAGATTGTTGCATGAGTTTAATGAGGATGTACGGGAGAGCCATGCAAATGTGAATATAATCACCAACACACTAATCGATGATGTCCAAGACAAACTCAAGACAATATAGGATGCTTTGGAATCAATCACCCAAAAGTTGAAATATCAAGAAGATACCATTACATTATTAAAGCAGGTTGCAATGAGTTGGCCAAACTCATTCGTCATGAAAATAAGTTTTAAGATGAAATAACATGAACCATATGATGGTAGCTACAATGCTCAGTTGTTGGGAAAATTTTGTTGGGACATGGAGAAGTACTTGGAGCAATTGAACATAAGTCTAGATAAAGCCAAGGTAAACATTGTTGTACTATTCTTGACAGGGACTGTGAAATTTTTGTGGAGAAACCGGGTGGAAGATTTAGTAGTTGGTTGAACCATAGAGAAGATCAAAAATTGGGTAGAGATGAAGACATCCTTGAAGGCATAGTTTGGTAAGAGAAACCAAGCTTGGATCATAAGAAATCATTTTTTGTCTTTAAGCATGTTGGTAAGATCAAGATCGATATCAAGGAGTTCATTGGCTTCATGTTGGAGATCAAGGATATGTCCTAGGAACAAAGTGAATTCCAATGCCATAATGTGCAAACTCTTGCTAGAGCAGAATGTTGAAGAAAAACTGTTTAACTTCAAAGATGAAGCCAAGATAGGTCCTAGGAGAAGTGAAGACACCCAAAGTGAGAAGCAAGGCAAGAAGACAAAGGACATGGGAAATTTTAAGGAATCCAAAGCTAGTGAAGAAAATGCCAAGTAGGCAGATTCGTAAAGGGAGAAAAAAACGATTTTGTTTCAGATATGTGTGAAGGAGCATTATGCTAAGAATTGTTTGTTGAAGAAAAAAATGAACACTTTGGAGAAGGTGGATAACCCATTTGTAGGAGTGCTATAGGTTTTGGGTGCATGGAGGCAGACAATACAACAATTCAAGACCACAACATGACAAGACTTAGTTATTTTCAAGCATAATTCAATCTGAAATCAACGTTAGCCATGGTGGATAGCAATGCTACTCACAACTTCATGAGAATGAATGTTGCATAGAGACTTGGACTACACTTTCAGTAGGCTTGCACCTATTTCAAGGAGGTAAAGTAACGTGAACAAGAGGTTGTTGGCATAGCCAAGAACCTTCCTTTGAATCTTGGGGAGTGGACTCGGAAGGAGGGTTTAATCATTTTTCCCGTAGATGACTATGAGGTGGTATTGGTTAAGGAGTTCATGCAGATTGAGAAGGTAGTTCCCATTCCTTATGCAAAGAGTTTGGCTATCTTTTCTTGACTAACTCCATGTTTGGTGTCTATGGTAAAGGGGAATAGGGGGATGCGCATAAGAATATATTCCTTACACATGGTTGGAAAAGGTGACCAATGCCTTTACACAAACATCCGTGGACAAGGAGAAGAGATGGTTGAGCCAAGTGACTCGAAAAACCAAGAAGTGTTGATAGGCTTGGGGTGGTGCATTGACAATATTGAAGGGATATTGGACTATGCGATATGCTCCATGGATAAGTTTGTAGAATTTTGCGAAAGTGTGAATGATGTTTTGAAGGAACTGACACAGATGATGGTGAAAA
>ML792663.1:35165-46386 GCA_009831015.1 Picea engelmannii | reverse complement strand
GATGTACAAACAACTTTTCTCCATGTGGATTTGGATGAAGAGATTTATATACAACAACCATAAGGGTATGAGGTCAAAGGGAAGGAAAATTTTGTATGTAGGTTGAATAAGAGATTGTATGGCCTAAAGAAAGCTCCAAGGCAGTGGTATTTGAAGTTTGAAAGATTTATGACAGAACAAGGTTATAGTAGATGTCATTGTGATCATTGTGTTTATTTTAAAAGGATAGAAAATGGAGGCTATATTATCTTTCTATTGTATGTAGATGACATACTTGTTGCAGGGTCTAATATGCAGGATATAAATGTGCTCAAGAAGAAATTATCTAATTCATTTGCGATGAAGGATTTGGGTGCTGCAAAGAAAATCCTTGGTATGAGAATAGAAAGAGACATGAAAAATCACAAATTGACATTGTCTTAGGGTGAATACATAGAGAAGGTGTTGGAGAGGTTCAGAATGTAGAATGAAAAAAAAGTTAGTTCACCTTTGTCTAGCCATTTCAAATTAACCAAGGAAGTGTGTCCCAAGACATAGTAGGAGATAGAATACATATCCATGGTCACTTATTCATCAACAGTTGGAAGCTTGATGTATGTGATGGTTTGCACAAGACCAGATATTGCACATGCAGTGGGAGTTGTGAGCAAGTATATGAACAATCTAGGTAAAGAACATTGGGAGGTAGTAAAGTGGATTCTCAGGTATTTGAGAAGTACTCCTACTCATTCATTATGTTTTGGAGGTTCAGACATTGTTCCATAAGGATATATTGATTCAGATATGGAAGGTGATAAATATAGTAGGAGGAGCACCAAAGGGTATGTTTTTACTGTAGGTGGAAGAATAGTAAGTTGGATTTTTAAACTACAAAAGGTTGTTGCACTTTCAACAACAAAAGAAGAGTATGTTGTTGCTACAAAGGCTAGTAAATAAATGATTTGGTTATAGAGGTTTATGGATGAATTGAGAAAGAAGCAAGATAATAATAGGTTGTATTGTGACAATGAGAGTTCCATTCATCTCGCAAAGAACTCAAACTTCCATTCAAAGACTAAGAATATACAATGCAGGTACCATTTCATACGATCTGTCTTGGAAGATGGACATTTGAAGTTGGAAAATATACATACTAGCCAAAATCCCGAAGACATGTTAACAAAGGGAGTAACCAAGGAGAAACTAAGTTCCTGCTCAATTTTAGTTGGCCTTCAAGCATGAAGGTGAAGATGATAAATTCTCCAGGTCCAAGATGTTAGAAAAAAAAAATCGTGAAACAATAAAATAAAAACAAATGCGGAAATAAAACACAAAATATATGCAATACAATAGAGACATAGATATATGTGGTTCACTTAGTGTGGGCTACACTCAATAGAGAAATTGCAATGTCCTTCCTTTTTATTATCCAACAAATGAAGGGATAAAACCTAAAACACACCTGTTGTAACTTCCTCTTCTTTCTCTCTTAGTCTCCTCTCCCATAATACAATATTCACAATGATACATAGTCGCAATACAATTCCCTCAAGAAAAGAGGGTTTCCTTCTAGGGAAAAAAACCATCATATGACTTCTACCATTAGATCTGCGACTTTATAATGAACGGTCCAAATTTACTATGAAATTAAAATATAAATTTACAAGGCAATCTTTCCTTCGGGGGATACATCCCAAAACCCCCACTGGGGGCCTGCTTGCCCCTCGAACCCCTAGCTAGGGAGATCAACCCCCAAACCCCGCAGGGGGGCAAGCCCCCCTTGCATGGAGGGGTGTACAATATATCAGGGTGTAAAGTCTTCATAGGGTATAAACATAGCTAAAAAACAAAGACCTCTGAATTAGGAAGATAATTATGCTCCACAACCAATATAAGAGGGATCATAGTCCAACAGATACAACAATGGTAAAGTTGTCGTGATCAGTCTCCAAGTTGGAGATTGTTGGTTGTGGAGCCTGATTATCTTCCTGATTCAGAGGTATTTGTTTTCTGTCATGTTTATACCCCATGAAGACTGTACACCCATCCATGTGGGCGGGTGGCAGGTGTTAAACTTGGCAACATCGATAGTGATTCTCCAATGAGAGGCCATATGGGCCACCCTGAGGCTAGCCAGGGAGATTTGGAGAATCAACTAGTCTTGTGAGGTCTTGAAAAAAACCAGGGGGAATGTACAACCTCTGTGAATCAAACCAAAAGTCAGGACGAACGAGATGCCATGTGAGTCTAATGTAAAATTCAGGGGGAACATGCAACCTCTGTGAGCATAGACAATCTAGTGAAAATGTCAGGGGGAACATACAACCTTTGTGAGCATAGACAGACTAGTGCAAAATTCAGGGGGAACATACAACCTCTATGAGCCTAGTCAAGCCTTGTGAGCCATGAGTAAAAGTCAAGGCATCTAGAAAAAGTTAGGTTGAATATAAAATTCCTATGAGCTACAAATAAACGATATTCCTAATATTACAAATGATATAAATGTATTGATCTAATGTGTTGGCACATGTAACATTATCCACCATGAACAGAATTTTGAATTGCCTTGTAAAGAGTCGAGTTGTAGAAGTCAAAGTTTCATGTCTAAGTCAAAGACATTGTTTTCAAGTTGTTTCATGTTGCATGTTGCATGCATGACATGCACTACATGCATGTCTAGTTGCATGTTGCATGCATGTATGACATGTGCATGCTAAGTTAGTACGTATGCATGTTGAGTCAAGGGTGAGTTGTAACTAAAGTCTCAATTCTAGTTCTATTTTTTAACTAAAGTGTGAAGCTGAGTTATGTTAATTCATGCAAACAAGTTCCTAATTCGAGCCATCTACTTCTCCTCTTCACTCCTTTATAAGCAGAGGTCGATCTCTCTCTTCAGCACAATTCTTATGCAGGGTAAGGGTGAAGCTATAGAGGCAGCAATATTAGTCCTATACAAGACAACGTATCAGTCCTATACAGGACAACATATCAATCCATAATATGGAAACATATCAGTCCTATACAGGAAAGCATATCAGTCCTATATATGACAAAACATCAGTCTTGTACAAGACAACATATCAATGCATAACAGGGAAACATATCAGTCCTAAACAGGACAACATATCAGTCAAGAACAGGACAAAATATCAGTCAAGAAAATGCAATGTATATCACTGGTAAGAAAGGATACATATTAGTCTAGAAAAAGGGAATCAAAGTAGCACCCATGCAATGTTTAGTTTCTTCCACAATGTTGGTCAATAACCAAAAATTATATCAACAAAGCCTCTCCTCTTCTACAAGGTATTTTTAGTCCAGTCTAAGTCGTCTTAGCAAGCTCTTTTAAGAGAAGATTTTTTTCATGGTGGATATTTGTAAGTAGTCATACATTATTAATGAAATAGAGGAATATCATATATTGGGGTTTTTCTCCCTATATCTGGTTTCCCTAGGTTATATGTGTTGTTTATGTGCATGCTTACGTATCTACATGGTTATTTCTATTCAGTTATGATTTTGTATTGTTGAAGTCTATTAAGATGGAATCAAAGTGTTGAAGAAAATAAAAAGAAATAATATGCATAAGAGATCAAGCTCAAAATTTAACATGGTATAAGAGATTAGGGTGTGTTAAGATTGTTAAAGTGCAATAATAGGTACACACAGATCCAATAAATCCTGATTAATTTTTCAGTGTGGGGTCCATGGAATCCTCCATTCCAGTCAAGGTCGAGGATAGGCTTGAAGGAGATACAAACTTCAATGTGTGGAAGATTCGGATAACAAATATCTTGCAGGATCATGATCTTGAGTATTATGTGACCACTGGTGGAGGAACCCACTACTAATGAAGGAAGAGCGGCCTTCAGGAAGATTCGAGCAAAGCAAAAGAAAATCTTCTTTGACTTAGTCAAAGAGATTATAATGACTGCTAAGGATTGTATGGATACCTTGGTGAATCTGTATGAGAAACAGGTTCCAAGTCAAAAGAGGAAACTTAAGCACAATATTAAGTATTTGAAGATGGAGAAAGGTGAATCAGTAGCATATTTCTATTCCATGATAGCCCAGATCAGAGATCATCTTTTGGTCATAGGGGTGACAATGGATGATGATGATTTAGTGCAAGCCATATTTGATGGTCTTCCTTCTTCATGGGAGACCTTCTTATCCAGTGTAAGTGGGAGAGAGATTCAACCCACGTTTGAGAGGTTATGGCATGATTGCCTCCAGGAGGAGATTCACACTATTACCACGAGCGATCCAATGAAATAAGAGCATTCAAATTTAGCATCAATATTCAAGGGAAAGAAGAAAGGCACTTTCCAAAAAGGCTCTCAGAGGAAGCCAAACACAAAAGGTAAATTCAAAGGAAAGAGTATTGATACATCTAAGGTTAAATGCTTTGGTTGTAATAATTTGGGTCATTTTGATAAAGACTATTGGTTTAGAAATAAATATCCAAGGAAAGAGAAACATCATGCCTCAACTGTCGAGGATGATGAATCCAAAAGCAAACATAAAAGTCCTTCTAATGAGAAAGAAAATAGAAAAGAATATTACCTGGTTTATGCCTTATCCAGTTCAGTTTTCACGAGATCGAAAACTTGGTTAGTAGATAGTGGTGCATCAAAGCACATGACAGGGTACAAGGAGATCCTCTCATATTTCAAGACAAAATCTTTTGCAGAGCAGGTTGAGCTTGGGGATGAAAAATGTTACAAGATAGAGGGAGTAGGCTCTATCTCCTTCAGATTGGAATATGGGGATAGACTTCATGTTGATGAAGTATTATATGTTCCAAGGCTCAAGAAGAATTTACTATCATTTGGAACTCTTGAGGACAAGGGATATTGGGTGATCTTCAAGGACATGAAGGCACTATTGTGGGCTAAAGGTAGCAATTTAAGTACAACATAACCCATTGGAACTCGGAGAGGAGGATTGTACGTCGTGACAAGACAACCAATTTAGGAATTGGATCATGATGAGACTAACTCCAGTGAGTTGTGGCACAGAAGACTTGGACATCTTCATTATAAATCACTTCCAGATCTACATAACATGGCATGTGGCATGCCCTCTATTTCTCTTAGTAAAAATGAAATTTGTAAGGGATGCATGCTAGATAAAAATATAAAGAAAGCATTTCCTAGTAGTGACAACAAAGCTCATGGCATCTTATATATGGTTCATTCTGATGTATGTGGTCCCATGTCATCTCCCTCACTCAATGGTTGTTAGTATTATGTCATTTTTATTGATGATTACTCAAGAAAATGTTGGATATATTTCCTTAAAGCTAAAAGTGACACATTTGATAAATTCAAAGATTATAAATCCTTTATTGAAAAGAAGACAGGGAAACAAATCAAAACCCTTAGAACATACAATGGAGGAGAGTTTGAATCTCTCCAGTTTGAGGATTTCTGCAAGACAACAAGAATCAAGAGACAATTGACTGTGCCATATAACCCTCAACAAAATGGAGTTGCTGAGAGGAAAAATAGGACAATTTGTGAGATAGTGGAAGCAATGATGTTTTACCAGGATCTGCCAAATTCTTTACGGGCAGAAGCTACCTCCACTTCCATGTATATTCAGAACAAGTTTCCACATGCTATCTTGAAGGACACGACTCCTGAAGAGGTCTTCTCAGGGATCAAACCTGAAGTAGGGAATCTAAGGATATTTGGGTGTCTTGTGTATTTTCATGTCCCTAAGGAAAAAGGGACAAATATGGAACCCTTAGGCAAGAAAGGGGTTTTTGTGGGGTACAGTGAGAAATCCATGGCTTACATGATTTATGTACTAGTTCATAGGAATATAGAGGTAAGAAAATATGTGGCTTTTCATGAGGAAGCCACATTCAAGAAATCCAGAGAGATTTAACAGGAATCAACATCAGTTCAACCAGCTTCACCCTCTTCTGAAAATGAAGAGTAAGATGATTAGAGGGAGGAACCTCATTAAGGTCGAAGTAATGAGACCCTAGAACCTGTTGAAGAGTAATAAAGAACTCTTGAAGAACCCCCAGCCAAAATCAATCCAGGGTGGCTTAAAGAAACAATGGAGGAAGCAGAAAGGATCACTTCTCCCAAAGGAAATTTCAGGGAAAGTAAGAGGCCTCATAGTTTTGGAGGCTATGTTGCACTGATGAGTAACATCAGTGATGCCGAACCTTCTTCATTTGAAGAAGAAGATAAATTACAAGTATGGAAGGATTCCATGCTTGAGGAATACATGTCTATTATAAATAACAATGTTTGGGACATTGTGTCGAGGCCAAAGGAAAAATCAGTGGTTTCTTCCAAATGGATCTATAAGATCAACCATGCAGCTGATGGAAGTGTGGAAATGTTCAAAGCAATATTTTTAGCTACAGGCTTCACTCAGAAAGAAGGAATCGACTACAAAGATACTTTTTACCTTGTAGGCAGCTATACCTCCATTCGAACTATTATTTCTTTAGCTTCCATTCTCGATTGGAAGCTACATCAGATGGATGTAAAAACAACATTCTTGAATGGAAAGATTGAAAAATAGGTCTTTGGAAGATTGAAAGTGGTTTTGTACTGCATAACAAAGGAACTCATGTAGTCAAGCTAAGGAAGGTCTTGTATGGTCTTAAGCAGGTTCCAAGATTTTGGTATGACAAGATTGATGGATTTCTTAAAAGCTCGAGCTTTCAGAAAAGTGATGCTGATGCAAATCTATACTTCAAGGTAAGAGGACACCAACTTGTTATAATAATCTTGTATGTTGATGATCTCTTTCTAATAGAAGATGAAGGGCTAATAGCCTGGTGTAAGAGGGAGCTAACCTCAAAATTCGAGATGAAAGACTTAGGCTTGATGCATTACTTCCTAGGATTGGAAGTGTGGCAAAGACAGGGATAGATATTTCTCGCACAAGGAAAATACACAGAAGATGTACTAAAGAGGTTTGGTATGATGGATTTCAAATCCATGTCTACTCTGATGGTTACCAACCTGAGGAAGCTGCATGATTCTGATACAGGTTCAGATTTGGTGGATCCCACCATCTATAAGTAGTTGATTGGATCATTGATGTACATGATCTACACCAGGCCATATATATGCTATGCAATGATTGCAATGAGTCAGTTCATGACTGAACTCAGATAGAGACACTGGGTGGAAGCAAAGAACATCTTGAGATATCTCAGAGGGACCATTACTTATGGTTTGATATATACATGCAATGGTGGTTTATTTTTGCATGGGTATGCAGATGTTGACTGGGCAAGAAGCCCAGTGGATCAGAAGAGTACTTACGAATACATCTTTAGTTTAGGATCTGCTATGATCTCTTGTTCATGCCAGAAACAAGGATCCATTGCACATAGTACAACAAAGGCTGAGTACATTGCAACAAGTGATGCTAGCAAGGAAGTGATATGGATCAGAAAATTGGTTTCTAGGTTGTTTGGTGACAAGCTTGAGACGACAGTGGTACACTGTAATAATCAAATTTGCATAAAATTGATAGAGAACCCGGTATTTCACAACAGGTCAAAACATATTGACATGAGGTACCACTACATATGAGACTTGGTCCAGAGAAAAAATGTAAAGTTACAATACATAGCCACAAGCGAGCAGGTATCCTGACCAACCCTTTGACCTCGAGAAAGTTTGTGCAGCTGAGAGGCAAGATTGGTGTGGATGAGAATGACTCCCTCGATGAGAGGGAGTGTTAAATTTGGCATCATCGATAGTCATTATCCAATGAGAGGCCATATGGGCCACCTTGAGGCTAGCCAGGGAGATTTGGAGAATCAACCAATATTGTGAGGTATTGAAAAAATCCAGGGGGAACGTACAACCTCTGTGAGTCAAACCAAAAGTCAGGATGAACGAGATGCTATGTGAGTCTAATGAAAATTTCAAGGGGAATGTACAACCTTTGTGAGCATAGACAATCTAGTGCAAAAGTTAGGGGAACGTACAACCTCTGTGAGCCTAGTCAAGCCTTGTGAGCCATGAGAAAAAGTCAAGGCATATAGAAAATGTTAGGTTGAATATAAAATTCCTATGAGCTAGAAACAAATGATATTCCTAATATTTCAAATGATATAAATGTATTGATCTAGTGCGTTGGCACGTGTAACATTATCCACCATGAAGAGAATTTTGAATTTCCTTGTAAAGAGTTGAGTTGTAGAAGTCAAAGTTGTGTGTCTAAGTCAAAGACATTGTTGTCAAGTTGTCACATGTTGCATGCATGCATGTTTCATGTTGCATGCATATATGTTGCATGTTGTATGGATGACATGCACTGCATGCATGTCTGGTTGCATGTTGCATGCATGAAATGCACTGCATGCATGTCTAGTTGCATGTTGCATGCATCCATGACATGTGCATGCTAAGTTAGTACACATGCATGCCAAGTCAAGGGTGAGTTGTAACTGAAGTCTCAAGTCTATTTCTATTTTCAAACTAAAGTGTGAAGCCGAGTTATGTTAAAGCATGCAAACAAGTTCCTAATTCGATCCATCTACTTCTCCTCTTCACTCCTTTATAAGAAGAGGTCAACCTCTCTCTTTAACACAATTGTTATTCAGGGTAAGGGTGAAGCTATAGAGGCAACAATATCAGTCCTATACAGGACAACATATCATTGCATAACATGGTAGCATGTCAGTCCTATACAAGACATCGTATCAGTCCTATACAGGACAACGTATCAGTCCTATACATGACAGCATATCAATGCATAACAGAGCAGCATATCAGTCCTAAACAAGACAACATATCAATCAAGAACAAGACAAAATATTAGTCAAGAAAAGGCAATGTATATCCTTGGTAAGCAAGGTTGCATATTAGTCCAGAAAAAGGGCATCAAAGTAGCACCTAGGCATCGCTTAGTTTCTTCCACAATGTTGGTCAATAACCAAAAATTATATCAGCAAAGCCTCTCCTCTTCTATAAGGTCTTTTTAGTCCAGTCTAAGTCATCTTGGCAAGCTCTTTTAAGAGTATATTTTTTTCATGGTGGATAGTTGTAAGTAGTCATACATTATTAATGCAATAAAGGAATATCGTTTGTTGGGGTTTTTCTCCCTATACAAGGTTTCCCCAGTGTATATGTGTTGTTGATGTGCATGCCTACGTATCTACATGGTTATTGATATTCAATTATGATTCTGTATTTTTGAAGTGTATTAAGCTGGAATCAAAGTGTTGAAGAAAATAAAAGAAATAATCCACATAAGAAATCAAGGTCAAAATTTAACAGAAGGGGGTGCTTTCCCCCCCTTTGGGGTATGGGGGCATCATCCCTCGAAGGAAAAATTTCTTTGTAAATGTATATTGTAATTTCATAGTAAATCTTGATCGTTCATCATTAAGTCACAAATATGATGGTAGAGATTATGTTAGGGTTTTGTTTCCCTAGAAGGTAACCCTCTTTTCTGAGGGAATTATATTGCAGTTGTGTATTATTGTGAATATTGAATTCTGAGTGAGGAGACTATGAGAGAGATAAGAGGAAGCTACAATGGGTGTGTTGTAGGTTGTATCCCTTCATTTTCCTGGATAGTAAAAATGAAGGACCTGGAAATTTCTGTAGTGGACATAGCACACTGATGCAAACGCGCCACCCCGGGCACGTCTACTCCCACCAGGACCTTCTTCTTCTCAGGCCCAAAGAGATACAATGCCCTTCAGATCCCGTATCAGAACCTTTTGTCACCCACAGGATACTCTATTGATATCCCAGTAGTCTTCTCTGGAAATCGGGTTTCGTGTTATCGCAAAACTTGTGAGAACGGTTCTCGTGCTACCCAAAACCCCAAAACCCGATGGGTCAGAACGTCAGTGCTCTCCGTTTCTATCGGGGATTTCCCTATCGAGAAATTGGAACATATGATGTCATGTTTCACTGCCTCCTTAAATCTCCGAACCCCAAACTTCGATGCGCACGTGCAATATCCCCTTGCCACGTCGCCTCCTCTCTCTCCTCTCTATCGGGAATCGTGGGATCACGATTTCACAGGTTGCGATCTCTTGCACTAGGAAATCCCGAATGCCGAATCCCGATTCTCCGGATTGCGAACACGTTTCCAGCTCGGGATCCATGGTCCTAATCTCTTCGAGAAATCGCAAATCGCGATTTCGATTTTCAAAAGTCCCACTACCACGGAACCTTCGATATCCCGATGGCTGAAGTTCTGATGACTCTTGGGCTCCTCCTGCGCCTAAGGCTAAACCCCTCGCAACTTCACCAAGATCTGACGGTCGACGGGTTTTTGCGAATCTTCCCTACGAATCCTGGTCATCGATTCCTCCTCCTTGAGGAATTCTTCCGCTCTAGAGTGCCTTCTTGTTCGAACCTTCTCCTGGGTCCGTCTCCACAGTATCACAAAGGAATTATCCCTCCTGAGCTTGTCAACTCTGACTCCTTCAGAGACTTTGCACACACTTCTCGTACTTAACCTTCAACAACGCTCAAGGTGTTGAATCTTTCAGACTCTGTACACTTCTGGCAACAACAGTCTCTGCCTTCTTCTGCTCAGATTAGCCACTGAGACTTCAAGTTCAGCCTACACTTCTCCTGCATGACTCTACCAACCCAAACCAAATTCTGGGTGAATGAGAATAAGGGTTTAATTGTCGAGCCTCATCAACGCACTCTATGCGGATGAATTCAACTACACTCTATGCAGGAATCTCCCGGCTCAAACAGAGAAACAATTGAAACTTATTCTCTCCTCTCTCAGACTTCAGTTAAACCTCTGAAACCTTAAGCACAACATATTCAAAACAAATGCATGACCAGAAAACAAACATTCATGAGTTCATAAACAACATACACAGAGAAACAACACCAACCATGAAATTGAATCAAAGACTCTCTTCTATTAATTCAAAAACATCTATACATGGGTGTTGTTCACAAATTCTCTGCTTGCTCTCTCCTCTGGCTCCTGAATGAATGATTCTGAATTATGTTACAATGTACAAGTGAGGGTGTCTATATCCGTTTTCCCTCTCAGACTCTAAAACTATCTAATCTAGACTTAAACATCTATCTACCTACATTAAATCTAATAAATGCCTCCTATATAACTCAGACAAGAGCGTAAGGCTCGAGGTCTGATACAATACAACAGGTGCTCCTTCATAAATTTTTCCTTGAAGGATATGGCGCTTCATCTTTAATGAAAATTCAAAAAGTTATCAAGCTTATATGTCATGTGTTTATAAACA
>ML792662.1:392834-407483 GCA_009831015.1 Picea engelmannii | reverse complement strand
AGTCAGACTTGAAGAGCAGAATTTTAGATGGTCTTGTTACAGACAAGCATTACCTATAGGTAAAGGAAAGCTTACAACAAGGAGATGTACAACAAAAAATAAAGGAGTATGAGATAAAGGAAGACAAATTACTCATGCATAAAAATAGAATCTATGTTCCTAGTTCTGGGGAACTGAGGAATTTGGTACTGAAGGAAATGCATGATGTTCCTTATGCTGGATATCCCAGTTACCAGAAAAAAATTACAATAGTAAGAAGCCAATTCTTTTGTCCAGGAATGAAGAAGTATGTTGCCAATTACATCGCTCGATGTATGGAATGTCAGAAGGTGAAGGCTGAGCATAGGCACCCAAATGGCTGAGCATAGGCACCCAACGGGTTTGTTGCAACCATTGCCAATTCTAGAGAAGAAATGGGAAGTGATCACCATGGATTTCATCACAAGATTACCCAAAATGAATAAGCAGCATGATTCAATCATGGTGGTGGTTGAAAAATTAAAAAAAGCTGCTCATTTTGTGCCTGTAAAACAAACACATACATCAGTTAATATTGCAGAAATTTTCATGAAGGAAATTGCTAGGTTGCATTGGATACCTAAGACAATTGTCTCAGATAGAGATACAAAGTTTACCTCCAAATTTCTGGAGGGGATTGTTTAAAATATTTGGTAAAATCTAAACTTTATCACAACATATCATCCCTAGACATATGGGAAAACAGAGAGATTCAATCAAATAATTGAAGATATGCTAAGAATGTATGTGATGGATAAACCATCTAAGTGGGAAGATTACTTACACTTGGTTGATTTTGCATATAATAATGGGTATCAAGCTTCATTAATAATGAGCCCATTTGAAGCCTTGTATGGTAGGAAATGCGATACTCCAACAGATAGAGTGGTACTTGGGCCTGAGTCGCTCAAGAACATGGAAGACCAGGTGGTTAATCAAGAAAAATTTAAAGGAAGCTCAGGATAGACATAAAGTTTATGCAGAAAAGAATAGGACAACTAGAGAATTTAAAGTAGGGGAGCATGTACTTTTTAAAGTGAAGCCTAAGAAAAACTCTTTGAAATTGGGTAGTTGTACAAAGCTGGCAACCAGATTCTGTGGTCCATTTGAAATATTGGACAGAATAGGGCCAGTTGCATACATGTTTGCATTGCATGCTTCCATGAATGTTCATAATGTAATTCATGTATCTTTACTAAAGAAATATGTACATGACCCTAACCATGTTATTGATTGGCGTCTGATTCAGGTAGAGATGGAGGGAGACTTTCAGGTTCAGCCAGTATGGGTATTGGACATAAAGGTAAAAATGCTCCGGAATCGAGTTATAGAGCTGGTAAAAGTTCAGTGGACCTTCTACGGTCCTAAATATGCTACTTGGGAGCATGAAGATGCCATGCGGGTAGAGTACCCACAACGTTTTGAATAAATTTTAGATTTTGATCTCTATTTTGTATATGCACTGAGGACAGTGCCAAAATAAGGGGGAGGGGATGTAACACCCCAGATTTTGAACCCCCATTTTAAATAATGTATTGTTACAATGCTGAGAGGCCAGGGTTCCCAAACAATTATTAAAAGGCTAGTGTGCCCAAGACATGTAATGTTTTCTATCATTATTAATAATAAATACATGGCTGGCTACTAGACGGACAAGGACTAGAGTTATAGGGGGCTATGATTCCACAAGAGAGGGTGGTTTGAGGGGATAAGTGTTTATTCCTATGTTAATTACCCTTTTTTCCTAAGGGAGGGTATCGGTTATGTGAGATTCTTGGGGAAGGCCAGGAGTTTCTTGATCGCCCACGAAGTTACTTAAACCCGCCTCTGGTCTGATGGGGGGGTTCGACTGATGGCTTGTTCATTGATTTCATGTACATTCATTCATTTTCCCTCACACACTTTCATGCACCCACTTACCCATTCATTGATCCATCCTCATCTGCATCTTGGCTTGGGAAAGGGAACCAAACTGCTGAAGATTAGCCATGTCTGAGATGCGTTGGCCTGTGCCTTGTTTTTCTCACAACTGCGAGTCCTGAGAGTTCCAGCATTGATATTCTGGACCAGCTATGCTGGAGGCCCTGAAAAAAGGAGAAGGAATGCCTGAGGGACTGCGTGGCAGAGAAGGGTGGAGGTTCGTTCTCTTGGGGTGGTACAGGCTGGGTGGAAGAGATATGGGTACTTGGATTGTTGTGGGTGCTGGGAAACCTATGAGAGATTGAGCACTGATTGGTTCGGTAACCCAAGTACACTCTAGAACCATCCTTGTGGATTCATATCCCTGGCTCGGGGGTGACACTGCTGCTGAGATTTGGAGCAGTGGTGTCTATGGTTGGGTGGAACATCCTTGGTCTGCAGCCAATTGGTGTCACCTTTTTATAAAGATAAGTTCTCTCTGTTGAGATATTATTATCCGGGTATGAATGTATTCCACTGTGTATTTTAAATTATCATTTAACTAAATCTTAGATTATGCATACTTGCTAGATATTGTTGTGCATGTCACTAAATCTTGTATCTTATGCGTTCTTATTAATTAAAGAAGGTATCAGTAAGAGAAAGAAGTCCAAGGGAGGGCTTGTAGGTAGCATGCCTCAGCCTATGGGTGGTTGGGTATGTTACATGATCTGTTGTTGAAATATTATGAGCAACAAAGTCTATGGTTGGGAGGAATGTCTGAGTTATGTACAGGGTTGGTGACTTTCATAAAAGATAAGTGTTCTTTATGTGCTTGTCTTATTTATTGTATGCATATTTGTCTATGCTTGATATGGGTTAATTCTTGTATATAGTCACATATAAGTAATTGTTGTTATTATGTTTAATATTACTTGCACATGTAAGTATGGTGCTTATAACTTGTATTGGTAGTTGTGCATGAGTATGTTAGTTGATGAAAGTCTTTCCTGTTAAGTTAATTATGTTATTTTGGTTATGAGTCTTCAAGAAGAGGATTGAGTGGCTAAGTGTGTAGGAATGTAGCATGTGTGGACATGAGGTTGGAATTCGTGTGTGCATATAGGGAATTAGACCCTGCACATAGAGAAATCAGAATTGGCGTGTGACACCAAGGTGGTTGTGTGCGCGATTGTATTGTCTGTTCAATATATTGGTGAGAGTAGTTATTTAAGTTGATTTCATTATTATAAATTGTGTGGCAGGACTCAAGCTTGGGCTAAGTGTGTTACTTCAAGTGATACTGCATGGACTTGTGTTAGAGTAGAATATGCGCAGTATGTTTTGGAATAGTATTGTTTAGAAATAATTTGGATGATGTTACATTGTGATTTCAGAGCATGTGATTAATTTTGGTAGCGAGAAACGTTATAAGTTGGGTGATGTGGCCTAGCTTGGGTGGCTGGGGACATTACATTATGGTATCAAAGCTAAAGTTGGAAGGATTTGTGTGACGTGGTCCAACTTGGGTGGTTGGGGACGTTACATTATGGTATCAAAGCCATTAGTTCAACATTGGACTTGTATGGTCTAGAAATTAGCATGAATAGATGTGTGTGTTACATTCTGGTGTTGTGCAGCGCAAAGTTTATTATGTGCAGAAACTATTGGTGTGCAGTGTAGGGATGTGATGCAAACAAAACATTGGTGCATGGGTGTGCACACTAAGGTCTTTGGGACTGCGCAAAACAAAGTTGTGGTGCATGTGTTTTACTAATAAGTGGTGTACAAGTTAAAAATTGGCATTGTACATTGGTGTGTGTTGAATACCAGTGCGCACATGGGCTTCAGAAGGAAGAATTATAACAAGATGGTGCATATTTTTCACGAAGTTGTTTCATGAATTCATCTAACAATTCTTGTTGTCTACACATTTTGCATAATTGTCAACGATTAGAGCAAGACAAAGTTAGTGCAGAAGGTTAAAATCATGGAAGATGAGCAAAGGACTTACAGTATTGATGATGAATTCATAGGTTTGTATGTTGGTTTGGGTGCTGTTGGTACAAAATCCAGGGAAGAGTGCATGAATTTAGTTGAAACCATAAAGATATTAAAAAAATATGTCCAGAGCTATAAGGTTGATAATGAAAGTCTTATGAAATTCAAGGAGCAACAAGATGAGTTCAATGTCAAGTTGATGCAAAGATTGGACAAAATAGAAAATAAAATGGATAAGAAGACAGACTCGAGTAGGTCAAGAAGTGATGGGTCTCGTGATGAGAAAATAAGAGAAGAAAGAAGTGATGGTAAGCATTCTTTCAGGAAAGCGCGTAGTAGCTCAAGTCCATCTCCTGTCAGAAAGCATAAGAGAAGGACTGGGATGGACGAGCTATAGGGAAAAATTAATAAGATCAAGCCTCCTACATTTTTGGTGAGCACAAAAATGATGAATATGTGAAGACCTGGTTGTTGAGTATGAGGAAGTACTTCTAGCTGCATAATTATTCTATGCAGGAAAAAGGGAAAATTGTTATTTATCATCTCAAGGGAAAGGCATCAATGTGGTGGGATCAGTTCGTGCAATTTCAACACATTGATGAGAAGAAAGTGACTTGGAGGGAGTTCAAGAGGTATTTCCAAAAGAAATACTTAACCAAGCACTACTATGACAAGAAAATGAAGGAGTTCTTAGAATTCAAGCTTGGGAGTATGATGATAGAAGAGTATGAAATAAAATTCTTAGAGTTGTTGAAGTATGTTGCATTCATCGAGGATGAACAAGTGAAAATTGAGAGGTAATTGAGTGGGTTGCCCTCATTTATCAGTGACAAGATACAGTATGATGACCCTAATATGTTGGAAGAAACCATAAGGCACTCTAAGTGTCCTTATGAGGAACAAAGGGGAAGACCGACTTTCCAAAAGGCTTGGGAAGACAAGATGAAAAGTAAGGTGGAACAAAGGAAGAAGGGGGCTAAGCCACCATTTTTTAGATATACTATGCAAGGACAAACAACTCTCCAGGAGCCCAGAATGTAGAAAACAATGGGACAAAAGTCATGGCAACAACCTATGCAGTGTTGGGGTTGTGGCATAAATCATATGCACAGAGGTTTCCCTCAAAGAGGTGATAAAGTGAGGACTGCGCATAGTGTACAACAATTTGCGACAGTGGAGGACATTGGTAGAAATGTACGAAGGATTTACGTCGCACTGGATAACAAGCAGGCTGAGTTTCAGTCGCACATGATCGAGGTGGAAGGTAATATTAATGAACAACCCATTGCTATTTTAATTGACTCAGGAGCTAGTCATAGTTATCTAGATCCCAAGATGGTGGAAAGGTTCCAATTGTCAAGAAGTAATCTTGGAAAACTGGGGTTGTTGCAGTTAGCTACAGAAGCAAAGATGAAAATTAATGAGATGGCTAAGGCATGACCAATGGAGATGAATGGACTGCACACAAAGGATGATTTGAATAATATACCTTTGGGATTGTATGATTTCCTCATTGGTATGGATTGGTTGTACAAGCATCATGTTGTCTTGGATTGTTATAATAAGGAATTTACTTTCCTGGATGAGCATGGGAATTTGAGAACAATTCAAGGCATTCCAAGAGCTGTGACTATCAGATAATTTTTAGCCTTGAAATTGAAGAAATGTTACAGGAAAGGATGTGAAGTATTCACGGTGCACATGGAAGAGGTACTTAAGGATAAAGTGCCAAGTGCAGAAGACTGCGCAATACTAAATTAATTCGAGGATGTATTTCAAGAGATACTTGGATTTCCATCGAAAAGAGTTATCAAATTCTCTATAAACTTGATGCTGGGAGCAACACATGTATCCAAGACTACTTACATGATGAGTACATCAGAGTTGAAGGAGTTGCATATGCAACTTGAAGAGCTTCTGAAGAAGGGGTATATATGCCCAAGTGTGTCTCCTTGGGTTGGGCCAGTTTTTTTCGTGAAGAAGAAGGATGGTACAATGAGACTTTGTATCGACTTTAGGCTATTGAACAAGGTAACAGTGAAGAACTAGTATCCTTTTCCAAGGATAGATGACATGTTTGATCAACTGAGAGGCGTGTGGATATTTTCAAATATTGATCTTAGATCTGGTTATCACCAGGTGAGAATTAAAGAGGAAGACATCAACAAGAATGCCTTTAGAACAAGTTATGGTCATTAAGAGTTTACAGTGGTGCTATTTGGGTTGTCAAATGCACCAATTGTCTTCATGTGTTTAATGAATGGAGTTTTTAGAGAATATTTGGATAAGTTTATCATTGTATTTCTATATGACATACTTATTTACTCAAAGTCTGTGGAAGAGCACGAGCAACACTTGAGGATGGTGTTGCAGGTATTGAGGGAGCATCATCTTTATGCAAAGTTGAGAAAGTGTTTATTTTATCAACGACGAATTCATTACTTGGGTCATATCATTTCAGAGGAAGAAATAGTTGTGGACCCGACAAAGATAAAATACATTGAGGAATGGCCAACACCAATTTTTTTTGCGTAAGTAAGGTCCTTTATGGGACTAGCAGAGTACTACATAAGGTTTATTGAAGGATTCTCAAAGATTGTGCATTCAATCACATCCAT
Organism: Picea engelmannii; assembly: GCA_009831015.1. NCBI lineage: Eukaryota > Viridiplantae > Streptophyta > Pinopsida > Pinales > Pinaceae > Picea > Picea engelmannii. The sequence goes on along the minus strand of ML792662.1, from coordinate 400,947 downwards.
GTAGAAGAAAGGTGCATGATTTGAATGGACTCTGGATTGCGTAAGGATTTTTCAGCACTTGAAGAGTTTGTTGACAAGTGCACCAATTTTGAGAATTGTTGACCATGATACAGATGATATGAATTATTTTCGGCATGAAATAAGAGCAGAGATATAATTAAAAAATGTACAGAGATATCTTAGATATCCAATAATATAACAAAAATGTATTAGAGATGCAACCATAAACATAGAGATACAATAATACACAATTTTCTATTGATGAGCGAAAATGTACAAAGACTATAAAAATACAGAGTGAAAGAATCGCTAGAATGGTGGCAGCTTATCTCTAAGAAGAGATGTGTCTGCTACTCACATTTGAAAGAACATGATTTTACAATGAGGCTCCAAAGGATTTTTTATCATATAGAAAATTCAAAACCCTAACCTCAGAAGATGAAAAGCCAACAATTTTGTGGACCTCGTTTTGGGTAGTTTGGTGTATCAACTTCCCCGGGGCGTAACTTTGAAATACGATCTTTGTTTGGTGTGCACGATAGTTCATTCTAAAGGTATCGTCGAAGCGATTCATTTTGGGGGCTCAATCAAATCCATAGGTGATCATTGAGAAGATCGATCATGAAAAAACTTAATTTAGGCCCTGAAAATGCCCCCGGAAGTTAAAAACTGCTAAAAATAGTAAATTGCCAAAATTGCCAGAAAATTGTTTTGTGCCAAATGGATAAGGTGGGTGGCCACTGATATCCACCTATATTAATCCTCCCTCCTTAGGAATCAATGGTCTCCATTGCATTGAGTTCCTAGGGGAGAGGGGGAATGATTGAATCTTGGTGCGTTGCTTGCCTTGTTGGAGACGTTACACTCTGGAAGGATGTCATGAATCTGTTGCTAGCGGGGTTGAATATGTTCAACCAGTTAGGCTACATGAGATATATGGGTGAATAAGGAGTCTTTTCAATTTTCTGCATTCTTTTCGACTTGCTTATGTTGGATGGAAGGTGCTTCGGTCGAGGCTGTAGTGGTTGTAGTATCCTTTTATTCACCTTTTGAACATATTGTGAAGAAGCTGAATTTCATAGTGTGAGATATTACCTTGTGACATTGTTTAGGTGGGACAATAGTTGGAACTACCTCTGGTATCCTATAAATATGGCCCCCCAAAGTAACAATGACACTATGGGGTCGAGACTCATAGATAGCATGGCGCTTCCACATATATGGCTAGCCCAAGAGAACATCACAAAAATCCAGTGGGGAAACATCACATAATACCTCATCCTTGAAGGGATGGATGCCGTATGATAATCGACACTATTGGTTGACACAAAGATCTCATCCCTGGTGAAGCCACCCAATGTTGTATGGTTTCGGGTGTGGTGTTGTCAAAAATCCTAATTGTCTAATGACCTCTACTCAGATGAGTTTCTTTTGGCTTCCAATATGAACAATAAATGCAATGGGGTCCCCTTCACCCACATCTATGAATGAAAAAGGTACTCCCCCTCTTCAAGATATGTGGGTTCTTCTGGTTGAATTGCTGTGGTCGTGACAATAACAATGGGGTCTGCATCGATGATCTATCTTCTATCAATATTTTCTGAATCATATTCTGAATTATGGTTCGGCTCCTTGTCTTTGATCTCAGCCACCAATGACTGTTTTGAGCGATGTTCATCGGTGTTATGCTAGGGGCTTTTGTGGAAATCACACCATCTTTCGGTGTCCTTCTTCGTCTTTACGCGACCCTTCTTTTCCTGTGGCTTGGACTGGTTTTCGGGAGACTGTTCTTTAGGGTCGTCTTTATCATACTTTGGTTGTTGTGGATTTGCAGAATCGAACTCCCATTTGTTCCGGTGCTTAAATTTCTACTTGATTTTAACAACATATCGATAAGAAACACCAAGTGATGAGATGTCCAGAAAATCCATTTCAATTTGAATGTATCTGTATAGAGCCCCATGGTATTCCAGAACCAAATTTCATTTAGAGTCTTTAATACCCAGATTGGTGCTCAAGGTATGGAAGGTATTGGTGAACTTTGGAATTGCTTGGCCCCTCTCTTATCGCAATGTGGTCCATCTCATGTACTGATCCTCATAGTTTCCAACAGGGTAATACTGTTCCTTTACCGCATCCACAAAAAAATCCCAAGTGATATCATCCCCATATATTCCAGACTCCTATGTGGAACTTTTCTCCCAGTAAGTTTCCCACCAATGTTTGACATGGGGGAGAGCCTTAAGGAGTGCGAAGTTGATATTTTCCCTGTCGGAGAAATTATGAACATAGAAATAACCTTCTAGTAGATTTAACCATTTTTCTAGGGCATCTGCATCTATCTATCTTTCAAATATGAGAATATCAAAATTAACTTGTACCTTGAAAGGAGAGGTGCCTCCAAAGTGGCCGCTTGATGAAGACGCACCTGTTGTTATCAACAGTCATTTGCTCAAGCAACAGATTAACCGAATCATTTGCTCTCTTGTTTTTATTTTCTCTTGCCATGGAGGGTTTATTGAGTGTGCGAGAGAAATTTTCTCAAGAGAGATAATCTCAAGACCCAACTTTCTCTACTCGGACCTCGCCGGGGACATGCACTGAAAAACAATCAAGAGCAACCTGCTCTGATACCACTGATCCAGATGATTTTTGGCACAAATTGAGAGCGGGGATATAATAAATAAATATACAGAGATATCTCAGATATCCAATAATATAACAGAAATGTATCAAAGATGCAACCACAAAAACAGAGATACATTAATACACAATTTTCTATTAATGAGCGAAAATGTACAAAGACTGTAAAAATACAGAGTGAAAGAATCACTAGAATGGTGGAAACTTATATCTGAGAAGAGACGTGTCCGCTACACACATTCGCGAGAAGATGATTTTATAATGAGGCTACAAAGGCCTTTTTTTCATATAGAAAATCAAAAACCCTAACCCGGGAAGATGAAAAGCCAACAATTTTTTGGACCCCGTTTTGGGTAGTTTGGTGTATCAACTTCCCCGGGGCATAACTTTGGCATATGATATTTGTTTGGGGCGCACGATAGCTCATTGGAAAGATATCATTGGGGAGATTAATTTTGAGGGCTCAATCAAAGAATTTGGCTATTATTTTGAATCTTGACCCTGAAAAACCTTCATTTAGGCCCTCAAAATAGCCCCGAAAGTTTAAAACTGCTAAAAATAGTAAATTGCCAAAATTGTCAGAATTGCTAGAAAATTATTTAGAGCCAGATGGAAAAGGTGGGTGGCCACCGATATCCACCTGGATCAACATAATTCATTGTGTGAATAGATGCATGCAAGGAAGGACTCGGTGGAGTCCTAAGTCAGAGTGGACATGTGGTATACTACAAATCAAGGAAATTGAAAGAGCATGAAAGGCTCTATGCTACTCATGATTTAGAATTGGCAGCTATAGTGCATGCTTTTAAAATGTGGAGCCATTATCTCATGGGTAAAATATTTGAGCTAAGAATGGACCATTGTGTTCTGAAATATTTGTTTGGACAACCAATTTTAAATGTCAGATAAAGAAGTTGCTTATAGTTCCTAAGTGCGTATGACTTTGACATAAAACATATCAGAGGAAAATAGAACATGGTGGCTGACACACTCAGCAGGAGGGTGCATGAGATTCATGATATAACCATTAGAATATATAAATTGGATTTGTGTGATAGAATTTTGGAAGTTTCCAGATCAAATCTACACTATGTGGACTTAAAAGCAAAATTACAACAGGGTATGTCACAACATAATTTGAAGGTTATGAGTTGAGAGAGGATGAGATCCTCATGTATAGATGCATGGTCTATTTGATGAATGATGAGGAGTTGAAGAGCCTGATTTTTTGAGAGATGTATAAGGTTCCTTATGTGGGACATCTAGGTTACCAGAAGACAATTGTTTTAGTTTAGAAGCAATACTATTGGCCATGTATGAAAAAGGAAGTTGCTAATTTTATTGATAGATGTATTGAATGTCATAAGGTCAAGGCTGAGCATAGACATCCAACTGGTTTGCTACAAACCTTGCCCAATCTCGAGTGGAAGTGGGAAGTTGTGACCATGGACTTCATAACTGAGTTTCCTAGGACTGCTAAGCAACATGATTCTATTATGGTGATGGTGGACAAGCTTACTAAAGTTGCCCATTTTGTTCCAATGAAGTCAACTTACAAGGGAGCCGAAATTGTTGAGATATACATGTGAGAAATTGGCAAGTTTCATGGCGTACCTAAGACAATTTTGTTTGATAGAGATTCCAAGTTCACCTCAAACTTTTGGAAAGGGTTATTCAAAATATTTGGGACAAATCTAAATTTCAACACAACATATCACCCTGAGTCAGATGGACAGACAAAGAGGGTAAATCGGGTGATTGAAGATATGTTGAGGATGTATGTGATGGATAAGACATCAAAATGAGAAGACTACCTTCATTTGGTATATTTTGATTACAACAATGGGTATCAAGCATATTTAAAGGTGAGCCCATTTGAATCACTTTATGGTAGAAAGTGTAGCATGCCAGTGACTTGGGACAACCCATCAGACCGCACAGTAGTTGGGCCATATTTTCTCTAGGAAATGAAGGAGCAAATGGTAAAGATAAGGAAAAATCTAAAGGCTATCTAGGACAGGAAGAAAATCTACACAGATAAAGGTAGAATCCATAGAGAGTTTAAAGTGGGGGATCACGTATTCTTGAAAGTAAAGGCATGCGTAGTTCCCTGAAGTTGGGAAAGCATTCTAAGTTAGAAACGCACTTTTGTGAGCCACTTGAAATCCTTGAATGTATTGGTCTTGCTAGATATATGTTTGCATTGCCTGCATCCTTGTGTATTCATATTGTTTTCCATGTGTCATTGCTTAATAAGTATGTACCCGATGCTAATCATGTCATTGATTGGAATGTGATTAAGGTGGAGCCAAAAGGTGATTTTCAAGTGCGATCAGTTTGCATAATGGATCGTAAAATCAGGCAGCTCCATAATCGATTCGTGGAGCTGGTAAAGTTCCAATGGACATGGTACAATCTTGAGGATGCAACTTATGAGCGCGAGGATGCTATGCGAGTAGAGTATCCTCATCTATTTGAATTTTTTTTATGAACATGTGTATATAATGCACTAAGGATAGTGCATAAATAAGGGGGAGTGGAATGTAATTTCCATGATCTAGACCCTTTGTAATAGTACATATAGGCTGGTGAGCCATTGGTAATAATTGTTAATGTAATGTATATATAGTGTTAAGTAGCTAGAGAGACAGTGGAGGCCATTGAATGTAACGTGGACTAGGTCCACTATATTATTAAATAAGGCCCACTATGGTAGTTAGATATAATAAATGGGTAGTTAGATATAATAAATGTAAGAGGACTTCTTCGAAGGTTCCACTTCTAGAATGTTCCTCCTCTAGAATGTTCATAGGTGGTTGGTAACACTATATAAAGGGGTTCAAACAATGTAATGAGACAATTTGAGAAGTATTGTATTTGGAGCTCAAGATCATTAGGAGGAATCCCCCTCGAAGAGGCAAGTGAACATGAGATTATCATTTCCATAATAGGATCCATTGTATGGTGTTTCCCTACCCCAAGGATTTTGATATAATAAGGTGGTGGTTTTCTATATTGTTCCATATATCTTGTGTGGTGATTGTATTCAGATATATTTGGTATTATTGTGGTAGTTTGTATTCATATATTTTGTACTTAACAATTGGTATCAGAGCACTTTTTTTGGCAATAAGTGTGGACAATTTTTATTTTTATTTTGGCAGATTTTTTCGAAGAAGAAAAAAAGGGACGCGACATTCCAGATAATTTTTGTATATTTCTATAATTTTTTTGTAGAAATGGGTTGTATATACGAGCTACTCTCAGAAAAACACCCAATTTAAAAAAAATCGCCCAAAACAGAGTTCAGGAAGTCAAGATATCAACATTTTAAAATATGTGATTTTTTAGGGTTTTTTCCGCAGATGGCGGCACGATTTTTATTTATTTTTGTAGCACTTGGAGGTTGAATTTGCTAGAAAAAATTACAGATATGAGTTCCTCTTTCACAAATATTTGATTTCAAAAAAACAATCACACAAATCAGAGCTTCGGAAGTGAAGATATCATTGATTTAAAATCAACCATTTTTAGGGGTTTTCATGACGGCGACGAGACTCCTGAATCCATAAATTTTCATAGGGTGCTCAGATTACTACCATATCATTCCCATTGGATAGAGAGTTTTCAAAGCTTTCTTTTGGTATATTTTATGTGGTGTTTCCAATATGTTGAGGAAAAGATATGAAATGATCTTACTCAACATCTTCAGATCTTACTTGGCTAAAGCAAGATAGAGGAGAATATCATGCTATGTTTATAGCCATCAAAAATTGTTTCCTAATGCACAAGTATTGGTTACAAGTTCTTAGGCTGATTTTTTTATAAATGAAAGTTTGCTGAAAAATTCAATATTTATGTAATTTTCTGAATATAACAGATGTAGAAATAAATATAGAGACATAATTAAAAACACCAAGTCAATAATCAACACAGATGAGACATAAAGAAAACGTTTATTCCATTCCAAATTATCAAAAGACTTGTTCTCTTTACAAAATTCCCCGAGGAAGTTTGGACCAAAGTCAAACTTAGATGTCCTCGATGAAAACCATACAAAAGGACTTCTGACAGAAGTACAAAAACTGAACTTAAAAAGTTGGATCAACTTGCCACAGATTGTTGCCCACTCGACTCTGCACAATAGCCTTTACTAGTCATGAAATTTAATTCACAAACATACAAGTCTACACAGACTATCAAAGATAGATCAACACCTCTGAAAAACAAGTGTCTGAATGATGAAATTCATCCCTGAATCTTGTTGTCTACAATAGGACCCTGCTATCATAAAAAGAATTAGGCTTTCAATGAATCAAAGAATGAATGAAAACTGAATTGTCTCAATAAAACTCAAAGAGCAGACCTTAGTATGCCTCTCCTTCTATTCTCCTCTTGTTCCTCCTTTTCCTTTTGTATTTAAGCAATGAGAATTAGTTGAAGTAATTAAACTATCTCTTTAGTTAAGTTAACTAAAACTCAACTAACTTTTTAGTTAAGGGGGAAAAGTAATAAAATCATAATAAGGGTTTTTGATAAATAATAACTAGTGGGTGGGACCCCTCGTGACTCCCTTTACTTCTTTAACAAGCATAACACAACTAGTTAATCAATCAAACACATCCCTCCTTGTGGCTCCCATCATTACTCTCATAATTTGACAATTTATATCAATGATAATTGAAATTATATCCAAAAAAATATATTATCCATATATCCAAAAAATAGTGTGCTATCCAAAATTTTATAAGTCAACTGTTCTCAACAATCAATAAATAAAAACACTTAAAACCCATATTTGTCACTCTAGGAGGCAATATTCCCCTTATTGTTGTTGTCAGCCTTTGATTTCTCTGAATTAGCCTTAGGCTGTGTGGAGCCTTTAGGCCTAATCTCACTGATAACATGAGAGAAATCATCTCTCAAATGCATGCGGGAGGACACGGATTTGGCAGAGTCATTTGAGGGAGAGGAGGGGGAAGCAACGACTTTTCCTTTATCAGGAGCATGGTGGGCCTTGGTTTTTAACATTTTTCTTACATGGGAAGAATGTAATGGTGAGTGGGAAGGGGCAACTTGGACAATTTGATTAATAGGTGGAGGAGCATGTAGAGACAAGTTAGGCCAGCCATGATGTTGGGAGACTGCTAGATGGACAATCTCTTTCCATCCATCGTTTCCAGAGACTTCAAGTTGTAATGAGACATGAGGGGGCACTGGGATACCATGGACATGTGGGTCTTGGAAGGGAGGCCTTTCTATCCTAGGTTGGACCACTCGTCCAATCTAGTTAAAAAATCCAGGTTGAAATAGTTGGCTCAACTCTTGTGTTGGGACTCAAAAATGTCGTATTTTCATCCACCTTTCCCTTCACTATTCCTTACATTTCATCGCCCCATTAAACCTTCATCATACCATTTTCATAAATACATTTGGGTTTCACATTATTATTTTCCACTTTATTCATTTT
>ML792662.1:360956-387881 GCA_009831015.1 Picea engelmannii | reverse complement strand
TACAACGTTATTATAACGACATATATTTCGCCTAACATCTTGCAAGTCTGCATCAAAATGTATGGAAAACCTTGGCCTTCTAGGGCCCCTGTTCCAATTTCCTTTTCCTCTGTTACCCCGACCATGGCTACCTTTGCTGAAAAAGCTCATTCCTATATGCATTATTGATTAGCAACTAGTTTCTTCAACAACCATACATGACATCTCTTTTAAATATCAAACAAAGTTTGGCTCAGAAACACATTAGACTCATGCAATCCAATCCATACAAATCGTTTAAGATTTTTCAATGAGCAGGGGGTGAATAAGGGTTCTAGGATATGTGAGGGATTGTTTTGAGTGAAAAGTATTAAAATGAAGGGGGGTAGATCATCATTACTGCTCAACAAATCATCAAACAATCAACTGTATTGTAAATCAAAAGAATATATCACTATAACTCATCCTTGTGTCATCCTTTAATTGTTATGATACAGAGTTTAGCTTAACTATAATTTAATTTTAAGAACAAGGAGTGGATAGTGAATATGGGAAGGCGAGGGGACTTGTAATGTGCGAAAAAGTGAGAGAGTGGTAGGGAAAAAACAAATACCATTCATAAAACAAATCAAGTAATCCATAAAAACAACTATGTATTCAATACAAAAGATACCAATACCAATTAAACAATTATTGTGTGTCAAAAGTGTTCATTGTACCACATTGAATTTCTTCAACACCTCTCAATAAACACGGTATGTAATCTTACTCATAATCGCTATGAATTTCAACAGTCATGTTAAGAGAATACTTGGTCTCTTTTATTTCCTTTCATTTCATTTAAAACAAAATCAAAAGAAACACACAGATACATTACTCCATCTCAATCCATCATATATCAGTATAAAATATCAAACATTGTCCATCATTCGCAATCGTCCAAATAAAACATATACACAGGTCCCTTTTTGAAATTGAACAGACCTCTAATACTTGCCCGATTTCATGCCCTTTTCATTATATTAACCAATAAAACTTGTAATGAAAGAATAATACGAACATTATATTCATCACTGGTGATGAAATTAAATAAAACATGCATGATGCCTCCATAATAGACACACAGTGAAACCACGAAATCATAGTCAATAATTTCCACAATTTTCCATGATAGGTCAGGACTAGTGAAACACACAACAATCACCAACTTGCAATTGACACCATGCTGTAAGAACACAATGATCCAAAGCATAACGAAAAAGGGGTAGCCCTCTGATTGTACATTATCACTGATTCCCAATCAACCAATTTAATCAAATAAAAATGAGCTAGGTTTTTGACATAACTGTCATAATGCAAAAGAGGCAACCCTATGAATGTACATTATCAGTGATTCCCAATAAACCAATTCAATCAAACAAAGACAAGATGGTACTCAACACAACTATCATGAACACTCAACCAATCTATGATAATCACCAGATGCCTGTCAAGAGTAAGAACAATTGGGGATGATTAAAATCGTCCTCTATAAACATGAATCCAAAAACGCCATCAATAATCCACTTGGTCATCAATAGCATAGAGGGACTAGAGGTCCTAAAAACATATCAACCAATAGGTGGAGACCTTTCAATACAAGCACGATATAACCACATGGTTCCTTATAACTCCCTATCTGTGAAATGGTGCAATAGTTTGACGACGGGTAGGGTAGGATGACAATGCAGAGGAGAAGTGAATATCCATTGGTCAGTGACAGGTACCCTAGAGCACACAGAGGTATAACCTCTGCGCATTTCTCATGAGCCGAATCAATTTATAACAATAACAGTGGGAATGCAGACCCAGGGCATAATTTATATCACCAACAACCATAAAGCATACATCTTGGCATAATGGCCAACCTATAACCAACTTCTGAGATACGTTGATGTCAATACCACAAAAATAAGCTCACAACCAAGTGAATAAACCCACGACCATGACTCTGGAAAACACATAGCGACCAAAAGGCAGTCCGAAAACATACACAGCAACCCAATAGCAGCCTGAATACAACTGGACATGGTTACCCTCATAACTATGAGGAAGCGGCTAGCAAGGGCAAACAGAGAGAAACCCTCCAACAAAACACAGAGCAATAATACCCATATCCACTTAAAAACTACAGAGAGCCATCATGACTTTCACCACACAGAACAACCAGCGAATGCACAACTCAACCAACCAGTTCCTTTACTTGCAAGTTAAACAACCACACAGTCATTCCAAAGAGAAAAACCATGCATTTAAATAGTTTCAAATCTTAGGAAAAACACAAACCAAAGCATTACCAAGCCATCGTTAGCTTATACATAGAGAGAAATTCATGGATGGGTGAAAAGAACCATACCTATAACCAATAGCTTTAAAAGGAGTGAGCTGGCCGAGCACTTCCTTCCCAGGCTTGGATCTTGGAGCTTAACTACCAAAAAATGAAATGAAACAATAACCATACTAGGGTGACGGACCGATGGGGAATTATGGAGTGACGTGCATTTATTGCATGCTGCTTCCATCTTATTCTTCATTCAATTTTGAACTACACGACAACCAACAATCACTAACACATTAACCATGTCATTAATTCCAAACCATTGAAATCTACGACCACACTCCTTGCCAAATGAGCCACCCAAAAATTCATATTAACCATTTCCAACTTCCATACCATACCATATATCAAATGCAGCCAATATAACTCAATTGCAAATCACATAGCCACTAACCATTTGTAGTTAGGATTAATACTAACTTTTTTCATTTTAATTGCACATAACTTCTATCATAGCATAGTATATGCCCTTTCTTTTGGATGTTTTGTAAGTCTCTTTCCCATTTATTTTGTTTTATTTTGTTACTAACATATTTCTTGTGCAGGTGTATCCAAGTGATAAATCATGGTGACATGATCGAACATAGCACTTCAAATATATGCCAATCATAACATAAAATTAAATCTTTGAATAATAGAACATCACATAAAATGCATCAGCCACCTGTCATTATGTCAAAACGAAACCAAGCCTGCATCATCAACCATATAAGACCCTGTAAACAACATCAAAACAACAAAATAAAATTTGTGATATGACTATCTCTGAGCCTCCAGTCTACAAGGGGGTCCCACCTACTAGTATTATATCTATTAGCATAGTTTAAATAATAGGCTTTAGCAATACTTTGTAGGCGAAATTCCTCATTGCGATTTTTATTGTCAACGCAATGGTTATTCACTCTCAAACCCTCGAAGAAATTCTACAGATGACTGAAGCATTCAAAACCCAAATTTATGACACATTGCATGACCTTGCAGATGGTCTCAAGGATAGTTTTTGTAGTATTCAAGATTCATTGGATATCATGCAGGAGATATATCTTATGGTGGACATCAGAGATGAATATAATCAAGAAGTATATGTTTGGTATGATTTTGAGGTAGATTGTGATGATTGGTATATGGATAGTTGTCATTTTTGGGATGACAACCACTTTCATATTTTATTTGATGACTCTAATCCACCTTCTCTAGAGAACATCAATGTGACAAATCAGGAGTCAATGATTATTACCAGTGTGCATCCTGCATATTCTACAATGGTATTATTCCTTCCAGATTCTACTATGACCCTTTTCCACTATGTGGATGGATGTTCTTACTTGGATCCACGTGACAGGTGTCAGTCTTTGGAGCATCATTTTTATTTGGTTATTGGGTTCTGAAATCTTTCGCGTGGAGTTCACATGAACACTTGGACATGGGACCTTGGTTTACAATGAAGGTTGGACTACTTTAGCATGGTGGCATTCCTTTCTACATGGGACCATGGTTCTTTAGTCTACTTCAACACTATGGTCCACACTTATCCATGGGACCCTGGTATATGGTTGTAGACCCTCATAACAAGCATTGAGTACAATGCTTTCATAAGGGGGATGGAATGTTAGGTAGTTAGAGAGGTATTGGAGGCCATTGAATGTAAGGTGGACTAGGTCCACTGTATTATTAAATAAGGCCCACTATGGTAGTTAGATATAATAAATGGGTAGTTAGATATCATAAATGTAAGATGACTTCTTAGAAGGTTCCACTTCTAGAATATTCCTCTTCTAGAATGTTCATAAGGGGTTGGTAGCACTATATAAAGGGGTTCAAACAATGTAATGAGACAGGTTGAGAAGTATTGTATTTGGAGCTAAAGCTCATTAGGAGGAGGCCCCGTCAAAGAGGCAAGTGAACATGAGAGGATCACTTCCATAATAGGATCCATTGTATGGTGTTTCTCTACCCCAAGAGTTTTGATATAATAAGGTGGGGGTTTTCGATATTGTTCCATATATCTTGTGTGGTGATTGTATTCAAATATCTTTCATACTATTGTGGTAGTTTGTATTCAGATATTTGGTACTTAACATATAGGCTGGTGAGTCGTTGACATTTGGTTTTGGTGTTGCGCGCAGTTGGTTAAGTGTGCAGAGAGTTTTTATCAAGACAATGGTCACACATGTCATAGTGTTGCATGCACTTGGGTAAGTGCGCACATTGCACCATGTTGCACACACTTGGGTAAGTGAACGGTAATGACTTGAGAAGTGCGTAGAGTTGAGATATATGTGTGTGTGTGTGTATGTGTGTGATCGTATATGTATTGAGGCTGGAGATCCTGTGTGATTATGAGGTTGGTGAGTCGGGACACAAATAGGCGAATGCACATATCCATGTAAATATAATCATGGTTATTAATATAACAGCGCATCGTTCTGTGCAGACAGACTCCAACAAAAATATATTGGGGGGAAAATGCCACCAAAAAAGGGAAAAGGGGGGAAATATTTTAATCATATTTCTGAAAAGTGTAATGTAGATAATTATTTTATCCTAAGTTCCCGAGGGTAGGGAACGGGTCACCAAGTGGCTTAAATATACTTATGAAGGTGAAAAGTGTCAAGTGGAAGGCATGCAATATATATTGTTTCCCTTGGTGTGTTTTTGTGGGGATTGCATTATTATGATGATTCAGAAAAGGATTCGAGAGGGATTATTCATGTTTTCAGGCTCTCATGAGTAGAAGGGGGTCAGACCGTATGGAAAATTTGATTATTACCTTATCTGCACATAGAATCTTGTTGGAGTTGTGGGGTTGTAATCAAAGTTCATTGTTGAAGAGATGGGTTATCAGGCCCATGAGCAGTCTCTATGGGTGAGAGAATAACTATTGAGAAGTGGGTTGTCAGGCCTGTGATCAGTCTCTCTAGGTGAGAGACTGACTGTTGAGAAGTGGGTTAGCAAACCTGTGAGCATACTCTCCAGGTGAGAGTATTACTGAGAATTGTTCCCTGGTGCACTAGGCATTAGTCGCAGGGATTGGAGACTTCATGTACGACCTATTGTTGGTAACCCTAGAAGGGAAGTGGAGTAGTTGAAGAACTATTAAGCAGATAAGAGGCACACTTCCTTGGGTGTGACAAGTGCATGGAGAATGAGGGTCTGTGGTCTAGTTCCAACAACGGGCACTTAGGAATGAGAAATTATGTTGAGAATCATACCTTATCTTGTCGCTAGGAACCCTTTTTCACTGGTGGAGTTAAGCCCCAGCTCAGGGGTGACCTGTTGTTGAAATCTTATGAGCAAAAAAGTCTATGGCTGGGAGGAGCGTCTGAGTTATGCGCATATTTGGTGACTTTCATAAAAGATAAGTGTTATTTATGTGCTTGTCTTGTTTACCGTGTGCATATTTGTCTATGATTGATATGGGTTAATTCTTGTATGTAGTTGCATATATTAAGTAATTCTTGTTATTCTATTTAATGTTGTTTTCACATGTAAGTATGGTGCTTATAGCCTGTATTAGCAGTTGTGCATGAGTATGTTAGTTGATGATGGTCTTTCCTATTAAGTTAATCTTGTGATTTTGGTTATGAGTATTCAAGAAGAGGATTGAGTGGTTGGGTGCATAGGAATGTATCCTGCATGCATAGGAGACTGGAATTCATGTGTGCATACATGGAATTAGACCCTATGCACAAAGAAATAAGAATTGGCGCATGATGCCAAGGTGGTTGTGTGTACGGTTGTACTCTGTGTTCAATATGCTGGTGGGCGTAGTTATTTAAGTTGATTTCACTGTTATAACACGTTTCTTAAAGTGGTACCACACGGAATTTTATTAGAGTAGAATTTGTGCAGTATATTTTTGAATAATATTGTTCAGTAATAAGCTAGATGATGTTACATTGTGATTTCAAAGCATATGATTAATGCTAGTAACGAGAAATGTTACAAGTTGGGTGGTGTGGCCTAGCCTAGGTGGTTTGGGACGTTACATTATGGTATCAGAGATGAAGTTGGAAGGATTTGTGTGACTTGGCCCAAATTGGGTGGTTGGGGACATTACAATAGATGAGTATTGCATGCAAGTTTTCAAGGCAAAAATTTACACTTGACTCTCTTTTTGAGAAAGGTATATCTCATTTTTTTTAAGATAGAGTTTTAACAACTCACTATATTTCTTCAAATATTTGCATGCAAGGTCAATAAATCTTGGAGGTAATGATGAACCTTTAATACCCAATGGGATTGTCACTTTTTTTTATCAGTAGAGTCAAACTGAGTTCCCACAAAATAATTATTTTTGAAGCAAGAAAATATGTTAGATATTCCTATGTTTCGTATGTTTTTATTTTATCAACAACTTGCTAAATATATGTATGAAAGGAAAACTCATTCTCATAAATGGTACAATTTTGTTTCTCCCATTGTTTTTTAAAGAAAGAAATACAATTGGTAAATCCAAGTGAGAACATAGTACGAGTAAGTAAAGTATGAATTAATGAACCACACAAGCAAATAGCTCGGCTATAAAGGAATAAATCTATTCTTGGAATGGGGTGTATGCAATATATAGCTCACAAACTTCAATTTGACTTGCATATCATTGATATACATATCCAAAATATGGAAAATGGGGTGTATACAATATATGTCTCACAAACTTCAATTTGGCTTGGATATCATTAATCTAATTGTCCAAAGGATGACAGAGAGATAAATAATAAGTTCTGGGTCAAAAGAGGGCTTCACCCATTTCATATTCATCATGTATAAAAGGTAGTAGAGGAAAAACAAGGTAGGGGAAGGAGTGTTGAGTTCTAATAACACATATCCTTGTCATTACACTTGTTTATGGGTTTCTAAAGCATTTGGATTCTCGAATGCCTAGAAACGCTTGAGATATCTCTTGTTTAAATGTAGAATCCCTGGAGGAGATTCTTGAGATTGGTGTAACCATTTCTCCATTTGGATGATCATGAATGGAATATCATTGCCCCTATTTTTTGTGTGATGTTTGTGTTGATTATTTTTCTCTTATCTCTCTATTTATTAATATAATGTGTGCAGACCTAATCCCCAACAAGTGGTATCAAATTCAAGGGTTGAGATTGATTGGTTCACACACATGGAGGGAGAACAAGGGGTCGTTGAGCCATGATAAATTGTGCAGGGCACGAATGCAGACATGTTTGAATGAAGTCTCTCAGATTGAGGGGTGGGGGTTTATGGTTCGAGTCTTTGAGAAAACACATATGGAGGGGCATGGATGAGAAATGAAATGTTATCTAGCGAAGTCATGGTCGTGGAGTCCAAACTGAGGGCACATCGTGTAGTTCAAACTTGCAGGGTTTTTCTGCTTTGAGTAGAAACATTTTATAGAAGTGTGATCTGTAATTTTCTGTGGAAGAGCATCATGGAGAGGTGTTGGCCCTTGACCAAGTTTTTGGAGATCCTTGGTCAAGTTTGACCTATTTTTGGACTTCGACAGCCTATCGAAGGAGGAGCACAAGACGAAGCAGAGATCACGGGCTCTCGACCCCTTTTTGGGTCCTTTTTGGGATTTTGGATTATGTAACGGGTATGGGATGTCAGCCCATGGGTTTACCCATGTTTAGGCCTATTTTGTAAAGTATAAATAGATGTCTAGGCAATGTAAGGAGGGGCATCTATGTGATGTTAGGCTAATATTCTAAGTGCTAGATCTATGTGATTGAAGGATTGTAAGTGCTCTGTGCATACTGTGTGAGACTTGCAGAGCTAAGTGCAAGTTAGTGTAAGAGGTTGTGGAAGGCTGTGTGCTTAGATATACTCGGGGAAGGTACAAAGGTGAAACATAATTTATTTGACAATATAACCAGTGTGTTAAAAGCTTTTGGAAAATCTCAAAAAAAATATGTCAGTGTTGCACGTAGAGCGATACAAACAACAGTTGTTTCATCTAGCAATATAAAATATCGTTTGACACGACACATGGAAAAAACGATGGGAATGTCAAGAAAAACATTGTACAAACATAGAAAATTTCAATTGCAAATAGATGCAAATGCTGAACTGGCTTGTTGGATAGTGATTTCTAGACAACCCTACAAAGATAGACTTGCAGAAAACGTTAAAGAATTGGCCAGTAATTGTTGGTTGAAAGAATATCGTGTTTCACCACATACAAGGGATGTGTTACAACAAAGAATAGCATGAAAACAATATGAAGAACATCCAAAACATATATTTCCAATGATACAAATATAATTGTTCAATAAGTTCAAAGAAGAGCATAAAGAAGTTAAAATTTCCATCAATACATTTGTGCAACAAAAACCATGGTTTGTTAGACCCATCACTGTTCATGACACTTGTTGTTGTCGTTATCATGTGGAATTTGAGTTGTAATACAACACTTTTCTTTATTTTGGTAAAAATTTATGGACAAGTTCACCTTCTCCTTCCACATTCTGTGCTTTTATATATGAAATTCTATGTGAAAGAGAAGGTGATTAATTATTTTACAAAAAAAAATGTATTGGTGGAAAGAAATGTGATCAGTGTGGAAATCTAAGTTTGTTTCACTCAAAGTATCCTACTGATATGAATGATCAATCATTTTATAATATAACAGTCAATTGGAAGAGATATGAATATATCAACAACACGACTCCACATTCTTCAAATGTTATTTCCAAAAGGATTGATTTGAAAGTAGATAAAATCTGTGTGATAGATTTTTTGAAGAAGTTTGAGGAATAAATTTATAAATAAACCAAGCATTCACATAGAGATCGATGGAAAGACCTACAATTCAAACAATCTTGTGAAGTGTTTCCACCAAGGAAATTTTTGTCTATAGTTGATTTTGTAGAGAATTACACATTCACTGCACAAAAAGAAATACATAGTGAATAGTATCATTCTGATCAAGTCACGATATTTGTCCACATTCTATATAGACATGCTCAATGGATTCTTGATAACATAGAAAGAACCAACGGAAATCAACATGTTATTAAAGAATATCACTTTTATATAAGTGATGATCGAGCACACGACACACATTATGTACAACATTGTTTTGATAAATTTTATGATTCATTGAAATAACGGGAAATGGGATTTGATCGACATTGGATATGGTCAGATGGGTGTGCGGGTTAGTTCAAATCTTCACGATCATTCTATCGGTTATGTCATATTCGTAAAAAATCAAACGTTACACATTGTTGGAATTGTTTTGAGACTGGTCATGGAAAATGAGAGCACGACGATGTAGGGGCATGTGTAAAATGAGCACTTCGAAGGTATCAGATGAACCCTCATGCCGATTGATTTGAATCTACTGATCAAGTTGTTGAATGGTGCAAAATGGCGCTAAGACATGAAAATAATACGTCAAGGGATGTCCACATGTGTGTCTATATATACATGTTTTACATATACACAAGATATTTTTATTTGAATATGTTCAAATTTATAATCAATCTTCAATCATTTTCTTGAGAGATTTCAAGTTAACAAGTTCTTGTTTTTTGGTATGTTGGAATCCAAGATGTAAATAGATCAATCCCATATGAAGCCGGTACAATACATGGGACACAAAAAATACATTTATTTAAAACAAAACGTTATCAAAATGTGTTTGCATTTGATAGAAAAAATGAGTCTTGTTTTTGTTCAGTTTGCATAGAGGACACATAATCCATAGATATTTGTGGAAATGAAAATGTAGAATATGTTAAAGCTTGGAGACATACCGAACTTAATATAAAAGGGAAAATGTCACTTGCAATATCAGAGGAGATGGAATCAAATGAAACTATAGTGTCAGTTGATGGCGATAGAGTTTATGATCTTATTAGAGAAGGTAATTTTTATGTTTAATGTTTTTCAAATAACTTGTAGATGTACTCGTGTGATAATCTAACACGAACTATTTGTTGTCCAATATATCCAATTATTTGCAGGAGATGTCTTTGCTATGGTTGCACCTGTAGCCAACATTGAAAACGTGAAATATTATTTGATACGATGCACGTAACAAAAGATGAGGTTATTAGAAGATTTTGATGATAACGGTTTTATATATGAAAGATGATCCATTGTATTGAAAGGATATTTTTTTCAAGAAACCCATCAAACTGATACTCATGTTCACTTTCAAGACTACCAGTCAGATGTCACAAGTTGTCAATATAGTCATTTGGTATGTGTAGCGTGCATAAAGTTAATAGAAGTTCAAAAAAAAAAAAGGTTAGAAAATGGAAAATGTCCAAAGTCGATCATGAACGAATAATTGAAGATGGAATGCCATTATGGTTTTTTTAAACAAGTGACATGTACATTCCATAATTTTTTTAATTTTTATTGAAAGCACATGTATTTATGAATATCTAGGATTCTAGAATCATTTCCAGTTTAGTTTACTTTCATGGTCCATTCAATTAAGAAAAGTTGTATTTTTGATGAATTATAAAGTTTACCAATCCTTATTTACAATTTCAAGGAAGAACCTATAGATTGTATCTAGGGAACCTAAATTGACCTATACTTTGGATGATTATACTTTAATCCTACAAATTATCCAAATCGTATATACAAATCCTTTAATGCATGTAACCAATTTACTACATATAGGATAAATGCGTTCATTATTTGCAATTTGATTGAACAATGTTTTTTCATATGAAGAGGATAACTTCATATCAAAACTAAGATCCATTTCCATGTCATTATAAGGGACTATTGATGGCTTAGAAAAACTTTAAATTTTGATAAATTTTAATATCAATATAAATTTTAATGAAGATCGCTTACTTATATGACTTGTTTTCACTATTTTCATTGTTGGACTTATATTAAATTTGATGACTTGTTTTTGACTATTTTCATTGTTGGATTGTCATTTCATTGTAAAATTTCATAAGAAACAATAAATTTTGATGACTTGTTTTGACTATTTTCAACCATATTTCCAAATCAAACAAAATTTAAATTATACGTGAGAAACTATAATTTTTATTTCACATTTTCTTGAATATTTCATTGTAAAATTTCATAAGAAACTATAAAATTTGACGAACTATAAAATTTAATTTTTATTTCACATTTTCTTGAATATTTCATTGTGAAATTTCATAAGAAACTATAAAATTTGATGACTTGTTTTGAAATAAAGAAAATAATATATATTGAAATTATTTCATCCAATATTTTATTTAAATAAACATAGTGCAAGTAAAATCAAGAAAAGACAAAATATTTACATGACTAAGATGGTGAATAGTGATAAAGTATTCATGTTTAGTGATGATAAAGGTGAAAGAATGTAATGGAATATATATATTACATGAGTGATCTCAATATCTCGTCTTGTGATTTTCTTAACTATTCTTATCATCTTTGTAGTTTTCTCATACTTGTTCGTATGGGAAAACCTTTCATTAAAATGTTGATGTAAATGTGAGACCATGTCTCTCTTACTTTGTAATATCTATGTCTTGTAACCCATTGTTACACTGATTTTCTTCTAGTTCTTTTGTACACATGATTATGTTGAATTTTGATAACCTATAACATAAAAGAAAGCATTTAAATTAATATAGTAGGAAAGTATTTAAGAGTCTGATGCTTAATTTAATGCATTGTAAGAAAGAGAATATACAAAACAATAATTCAAAACTAACAACTTTGCCATTTTTTTCCCATCAACTTAGTGTAGACACCTTTGAGCATTGGTCAAACCACCACAATCTATCAAGCCAAGTCTTGAACCAAACCAAAACAAAGCTATTCTTACATTAGTATTGGTGATTAATAGATTAACAACAAAGCAATTTTATTTCAACATTGACATAGTAAAGATAGTGACTCTCATCATTTTAATTTCATAAAGATCTCTATTCCACAAGCCTACCATTCAAAGACCATTAAAACCTTTCATTGCGATGTTGATGTAAATGTGAGACCATGTCTCTCTTACTTTGTAATATTTATAGTGGCTTTCTTCATTCTTCCATTTGTTCAAGTGATTCTTTCTTTCTATGTCTTCTAACCCATTGTTACACTAAGTTTCTTAGTTCTTTCATACACATGATTATGTTGAATTTTGATAACCTATAACATAAAAGGACACATTTAAATTAATACATAGTAGGAAAGTATTTAAGAGTTTGATGTTTAATTTAATGCATTGTAAGAATGAGAATATACAAAACATTAGTTCAAAACTAGCAACTTTGCCACTTTTTTTCCATCAACTTAGTGCAGACACCTTTGAGCATTGGTCAGACCACCACAATCTATCAAGCCAAGTCTTGAACCAAACCAAACCAAAACTATTCTTACATTAGTAAATTGGTTATTAACAGATTAACAACAAAGCAGTTTTATTTCAACATTGACATAGGAAAGATAGAGACTCTCATCTGGTGAAATGGAAACACCACAAGCCTACCATTAATGGAACATAAATTGTGGTGCAATGAAGAAATGAAGAAAACACAAAATTAATGTCCTATAAAGACATAAGTTAGAATATGAAAACCATATTTATGTTATAGCTAGCTTAAAGAAGAAAATAAATATTACTAAAATCAGAACAAAGTCTTATAAGCTTCATAGTGAAACTCCCATTGAACAAATCTTATTGACATGAAAGAAAATATTACCCATGTGATGACTTGTTTTGACTATTTTCAACCACATTTCCAAATCAAACAAAATTTAAATTACAAGTGAGAAACTATAATTTTTATTTCACATTTTCTTGAATAAATTGATATTTTGAGAAATCAAATTTGAGGCAATAAATTGATATTTTGAGAAATTAACATAAATTCACAGCATCATATAAACAATATAAGAGAAATCAAATATGAGACAATAAATTGATATTTTGAAATCCATATATATATATATATATATATATATATATATATATATATATATATATATATATATATATTCGAAGTTTGAATAGTTACACTGCCAAATACATAGGTTCCACATCCATTTTAGGATGATAACAAAAACTAAGACATTTAAATCCAAAATTCAGGACTCTAAGCCATCTCTTTAAGATAGATCACTTCATACCTACAATTAAAACCTGCGAAAAAAAAGAGAATTCAAAAATTAAAAATTTACAATTCAAACATGTAAAATAAAACATAATTCAAAAATWAAAAATTTACAATAAAATTTATGTACAAATTTAAAATAAAATGTACACATGTACCATTTTAGATTTAGATAAATAAAACAAGTTGTGATTAAAGAAAAATTGACATACATACCAAAAGAGTTAAGTCTCATCCTCCAACACACTCCTTTCCACCAAATATAATTTAGACATGTCTGTAACAATACAAAACAATAATAAATAAAACAAATAACACATATTAGCATATATAATTTAACTAAATTTATTAAATAAACAACAAGAAATAATAACATACCCAACCACAGTTAAACAAATTTAAGATTTTCCCTCACAAAGTTTCAAAACTTCCAAAATAGTTACTCTCGACATTAAGCATACATAATTTAAACAATTTGTAAAATCTTATCTAAAATCTTTAAAAAATTTAAAGAGACAAATTGTGTTCTTGGTAAAAAAAAATTGTGTTCAGAGTTAGATAATAATCTAAAAATAAATATAGAACGGTGTATGAAGAAAGTTGACAAATCTCCATATTAAGTCATTCTTCCAATGAAATACTTATCTCCTTGTGGATAAAGTCCCAAATCCTTCAGGTGAAATTCTCATCCCAGGTGATCTTATTTGATCTTATTTATTCAGCAGTAAAATACTAATCTCCTCAAGAGTAAAATACTTCCCTCCTCTTCTGCAGTGGTCATATAATCAAATTCCATAATTCCCTTTCAAATTAAAGGACTCATAAATCTCCATATCAAGCCATTCTTCCAAGAAATTACTTATATCTATGAAAGTTCACAAATCTCCATTTTAAAAACCATTCTTCTCGAAAATACTTATCTCCTCTTTATGTGGTGGAATATATGTTCTCATATAATCTTTCATGTACATGAAGAAARCACAAATCTACATGTATATATTAAGTCATTCTTCAAAAACCATTTAAATCTTTCATCTTTGGGATGTATTCATATTACATATAATCAAATGCTCTTTGAAATTATCTATGAGCTAGATCACATATAAATATGCATAGCKTATGTAATATCCCAAAAAATAAATTATTATTGAAGTCTAAAAATAATTAGGAATTTATTTCCATTTTTGGTAAATTCGAAATTGGAAAATTGTTGTCATTTATGATAATTCTGAATTTGGAATTTAGTTAGTCGTAATTTATTATTAGGATGGGCAAAGATTTGATTTTCCCAACCAACTCTTTGACTATGACACTTGTAAGAAACAAATCATTTTTATATTTATTGCTGAGAGACATGTGGAACAACCAGGTTGAAATCAGTTGACCATGACTCCATGAGAGGGGAACAAGCTTGAACTACCTCAGGGCTGAATTTTACAAGTGGAAAATCAAGAATTTGGCCAATGGAAACTCTTGAAAATCAGGGAGTTGTAAAGCTGCGAAAATTCCCAAGGGGAAAATACCTAGGCACAAGATACTTTTACATATATAGAATATGGGAGGAGGCAGGAAGCTGTCGAATATGTTGGGAAAGACAGACTTGCTGTTACGAACACTAATTTTGAGTGTGAGGCAAGGAGAATTTGATATTTCAGAAAAAGATTGCCACTTGCTGTTATGATCACTATTTCTGAGTGTGAGGCAAGGAGAATTGGGATCTGAAAGAGGACTATGGCGAAAGAGGAGTTTCGAGGTTTGCCCTCATGGATTCATGGTCAGGATAGGGGGTGAACAGAACAAGTAGTTTGGTTGTTCTGTTCTATGGTTGGGTGGAACTTGGCTGTTCCATTTGTTGTCCCAACAATTTGTTCATATATGTTCTTATGCTCTTCCCTGGTTGAATGTTCTGTTGATTAATAATTGGTAGAATGCATTTACTTAGTTCTGGTTAAATGTTCTATTGATGAATTACTGATAGAATACATCTACTAGTTGGGTAGAAGGAAATTAATTATTGAATAAGCCTTTACAGTTGAATTTATGCATTGAGTAGAGCCAAGAAAGACTGTTGTATGTGCTAACTATTGATAAATGTATGGAAGTTCCTAAGTAGAGCTAAGAAAAATGTTGTGTGTAATGTTGTTGATGAAAGTGTGAAAGTTTTCCTATTCCTGTGATATAATATATGGTATACAATAGAAAAACAATTATTGGATCGATCTGTGGTTGATATTAAGGATGTTTAAATTGTACAATTACCAGACGAAGTTTTGAGTGAATATCAGAATTGAAATATATATGTATGTATATGTGTTGTTACCTATACAGATTTTCCAAGATACCTGAACATCTATTACACAAAAATCTATTTCTTGACTATTACAAGTAATTTCCTTTTAAGTCGACTGTATTAAAATAACAAAAGATTACAATTCTCTTCTTTTTGATAATCCCAGGAGAAAATGTCCATGGATTTAACTACAGATACCTATTACCTACTACAGAGTCGGACCAATATTTAAACGAGTCTTCAAACTCTACATAACAGTTGCGATCATAACTATTAATTAGGGAAATCATCTCTAGCAGGGGTTTCCCCTCTATCATTTTCTTTAAGGATTGAAGATAAATTTAACCAGTTGTTTATAGGAGCCTGGTATAAAAACTACCATGATAATAACGCTCTAGGGTAGATCTGTATCATTTTCAACATAATATGGGTTTATGTTTATTAATGATGCACATTTCATTGACGAAAACTCAGGAGGGACAATGCTTCCAGAAAACATCGACGAGACCTAAAGTTACAAGGCTTGCAAGAGAAAAATGGAAGGCGTAGCCTTTGAAATTTTTGTAATTCTTCCAAGTTAGGGAAGAAAGAGAAAAAATCTCAGGAGGTATAGTGGTTTTAAGCCTTGAGAGGAAACACTTAGAAAAGTTTCTAAGTCTTAAGAGTTGAAGCGTCTAAAAGTGGGGCGTAGAAATTCGAGGTAATCGAAGTAAGATAAAGGGTTAAGACCCATTAAGGAGAAACCAAAATATTTCAAGATATTAGATCTCAGAGAAGTAGCACACTGGTTAGACACGGGGAATTATCAGAATTTTGCAAAAGCAGAAGACTTAGAAGAAGCAGAGTGAAATTCGTGAAATCCCGAAATCATCGGGACCATCCATCGAAAGGGGACACGCGACAAGAGATCAAAATTCCGCTAACTCGTAGAGTGGAAAGGTCAAAGGGTAGAGTCATGAGGATTTGTGAAACACGAAATCCCAAAATCATCGGGACCGTCCATCGAAAGTGGACACATGGCAAGAGATCAACATTTCGCTGACTCGCAAAGTGGAAAGGTCAAAGGGCAGAGTTGTGAGGATTCGCAAAACACAAAATCCCAAAATCATCGGGACCATCCATTGAAAGGGGATAGATGGCAAGAGATCAAAATTTCCCTGAATCGTAGAGTGGAAAGGTCAAAGGGCAGAGTCATGAGGATTCGCGGAATGCGAAATCCCAAAATCATCAGGTTAGTCCATCGAAAGGGGACACATGGCAGGAGATCAACATTTTTATGAATTGAAGAGTGGAAAGGTCAAAGGGAGGACTCGTGAGGATTCAAGAAATGTGAAATCCTAAAATCTTTGGGACCATCCATCGAAAGGGGATACGTGGCAGGAGATCAACATTTTGCTGAATCGCAGAATGGAAAGTTCAAAGGGTGGAGTCATGAGGATTCACGAAACGAGAAATCACGAAATCATCAGGACAATCCATCGAAAGGGGACACATGGTAGGAGATCAACATTTTTCTGACTCGTAGAGTGGAAAGGTCAAAGGGAGGAGTCGCGAGGATTCATGAAACGTGAAATCCTGAAATCTTCAGGACCGTCCATCAAAAGGGGACACATGGCAGGAGATCAACATTTCACTGACTCGCAGAGTGGAAAGGTCAAAGGGCAGAGTTGTGAGGATTAACGAAACATGAAATCACAATTTAATCATAGCCGTTGAACTGTGGAAGGTGGTGAACCATCGATTCGATGCAAGTAGAGTTCAAAGGACTCACAATTTCGTGCATCGGAGGATCGGGAGAACGAGTAAGCAGACTTCGTGAAACGTGAAATCCCGACGTGCTCAAAATATTTGTCCCCAGGTCATAATGAGAGGTCATATGGATGAAGTATAAGGGATAATATAGCATGTGCTAGGCCCTTGTTGGGATTTTAGAACTCGAGAGTTCGAAGGACAGAGAGTCGGGATGACTCATATACCCGATACGCGAAATTGTGATGCGCCTTTTCAAATAGGCATGTGGTCACAAGGCGTGGTCACATGGAGAAGACTTATGCTTAGAATTTGTGCACGTGGGTGGAATTTTGTAAAGACCCATGGATTTTTCTGAGAGGTTTCAACAGGAAATCAAAGAGCTGCTTCAGCTCAGATATTTTCTTGAAGATCTTAAGACCGAGAGGTCATGCAACCCTTGGAGAGAAGGGGGGTCTACACCATTATTACTTAAGAAACTAGTATAAAGACACCCCTATTTTTTTAATTCTGTGATAGATGCATTGAACCTTATTTTAAGTACGCAATCTATGCTTTAAACTTAAATTCATTTAGAGCGGTATGATTTGGGTATTGTCTATGCTTAAAGATTTCTGTAATTCGAGTGGGGTTCTTCCTCTGTAAATCTAACGTTAATATATATACATATATATATAGATATATGGAAAGGATCATATTGCTAGCGAGGATTTACTAACCTTTATGCTTATATTAGATATGTTAGTAAACTAAAAGGGTGGGGATTAGTGAAGTTACCCTTGAACTTTATGCATATGATTACTGTGCAGTGGGAAAAAAACTCAGGTATAAAATCTGTTATAATGGAAGGTAATTGTAGCAATAACTGGAAACCACAAGCCTTGAGAAATGTATTAGTGATGACAACTACCTACTTCTAATAACAATATGTCTTTCAAGATAAGTGTGTTCGAAGAGAAAGAGATTTAGTGTCCCTAAGAATTTTTTTTTTTACTTGGTAAATTTGGGGAACATTACATATGGTATCAGAGAAAAGGTTACAACATGTGGACCTTAAACAGGGCCAAATTTTTTTTCTTAGCATATTCTCTCTGTTTAATGAAAAAACTAACAAAACAATTACTATTACATACAAAAAAACTTTATTTCTGTTGTGATTATGGTAGCACAGAATGAAGCTGAGATCAAAATCGAGGAGGATTCTGAGAAAAGACCTCTTGAAGGACTTAGGCAAAACAATGAAGGAAGTTCGGCTACCGAGGTTCTAGAAACCATGAGAAATCTTATTGTGGAACTGTAAGTTTTCAAAGCAGACAATGAGAAACTGAAAAAGACACAACAAGAACAAAAAGAAATAAATGAAGTACTACTGTGTAGCATAGTAACAAAGAAGAGCTCAAAGGACAATAATGAGGAAGAAGAGGTCAGCAAAAGGGCCTCCAAAAATTCTGGTCCTGAAGGAGAAAAAGGGGACAGTTCTTCCGAAGGTACACCATCAATAGAAGATAAAACGACCAAAGGAAGAAAAAGGAAACAGGTGGACCATCTTGAGGGAGAGTTTAATAAAATCAAACCTTCCACCTTTGATGGGGAATCCAGAATAGGAGAGGAGGCTGAAGAATGGTTACTAGACATAAAAACGTATTTCCAGATATACAACTATTCCAACAATATGAAAGTTAGAATGACCATCTATAACCTGAAAGGAAAATCAAGCATATGGTGGCAAGACCTAAAGTTGGCCAAGGACCTAAAGGAAAAATAGATGGAGTGGTCAGAATTTAAGAAATACTTTAAGAAACAATATTTATCTGAAAGTTACTATGAAAGAAAAACCAAAGAGTTTTATGAGCCACGACTCGGTCAAATGACTATGGATGACCTAATAAACAAATTCTTGGAATTATCAAGGTTCGTGCCTTATATCTGGGAGGAAAAAGTAAAACTCCAGCGGTTCGTAAGTTGTTTACCATAGTCTTATAAGGAAAAAATTGAATTTGACAACCCCAAGTCCTTAAGTGAAGTTTTCAGGAAGGCTCGATTGTGTTACAACCAATACAAACAACGATTAGAATTTCCCAAGGCTTGGAAAGACAAGAAACAAGACCGAATGAACCAACAGAAGAAGGGATATCAACTATCCCCTTTCCGGAATGCAACAAAGAGTTTTCCAAGGAAATATTTTCACTCCAATAACCAGAACACCCAAGGAGGTGGTAAACCAATTAATCTAGGAACAAAGAATTGTGGGGACAACCCCAAAGAACCGTTAAAGTGTTGGGAATGTGGAGAACCTCACTTAAGGAGGAACTGTCCACGTTTAACTTCTGCAGCCAGGACTATGGTTCACAACCTACATGAAGCCTCTACAGTGGGAGATGTGGGAAAAAACTTACATAGGATCAATGCGGTCGTGGATGGCCGATAAGCTGATCACCAGTCCACTGTAGTGGAACTTGAAGGTAAAGTTAACAATAACTGTGTTTCTATTTTAATTGATCGAGGAGCTAGTTTGAGTTATGTTTCTCCTGGTGTAGTGGATTCAAATAAACTTAAGAAAATAAGACATGCAAAATCTTGGCTAGTACAACTAGCAACAAGAACAAAGAGAAAAGTATATGATTCCATTTCTGACTGTGAGTTCATTTTAGGTGGTCAAAACACAAAGATAAATATAAATATTCTACCGTTAGGGTATTATGATATAATTATTGGAATGGACTGGTTAGAGAGGCATAAAGTGGTTTTAGATTGTTATGGAAAATCACTCAATTACAAAGATGAAAATGACATTGTTAGGACAATATAAGGCATACAAAAACCAGTCGTAGTTAGGTAGATTTCAACAATGCAAATTAAGAAGTGCATGAGAAAAGGTTGTCAGATTTATGCTAATCAAGTGACAAATCTGTTGGAAAAAGAAAATAAACCTAGCCTAGAAGATTTTGTCATCTTGCATGATTTTAGTGATGTGTTTGTTGGCGAAATACCTGAACTTCCCCTAAGGAGAGAGATAGAATTTTCTATCGATCCACTGCCTGGTTCAGATACTATATCTAAGGCACCCTACCGAATGATTTTATCTGAATTAAAAAAATTAAAGATTCAACTACAAGAATTGTTGGACAAGGAATACATTAGATCAAGTGTCTCACCATGGGGAGCACCAGTCCTTTTTGTTAAAAAAAAGACGAAACTCTAAGATTATGCATTGATTATAGACAGTTAAACAAAATGATTGTTAAGACCAAATACCCCTTACCTAGAATCAATGATCTTTTCAATCAAGTAGGTGGAGCAAAGATTTTTTATAAATTGGATTTAAGATCTGGTTATCAGCAGGTTATAATAAAAGATGAAGACAAAAGAAAAACAACATTCAGAATGCGATATGGACATTACGAATTTGTTGTTATACCATTTGGTCTCACTAACACACCAACAACATTTATGTGTTTAATGAACAACATTTTCAGTCAGTACTTGGATAATTTATTTTTGGTATTTATTGAAGATATCCTAGTGTATTCTAAAACAAAAGAAGAACACAAAGAACATCTAAGGATAGTATTGAAAACTTTAAGAAAACATAAAATGTATGCTAAATTCGACAAATGTGACTTTTATCAAAAGAAAATACAGTACCTAGGACATGTAATATCTGAAGAAGGTATTGCAGTCGACCCAGAGAAAATAAGAGCTATCATGGAATGGCCTATCCCTAAGGATGTAGCGAACATCTGATCATTCATGGGAATCACCGGATACTACCGCATATTTATAGAGGGATTATCTAAGATTGCATACCCTATCACATATTTACAAAAGAAGGAAACCAAGTTTAATTAGTCACATAAATGTCAGGACAATTTTAATAAGTTAAAATAATTGTTAACAACCGCACCCATTTTAAGGGTAGCAGACCTGGATAAAGACTTCACAGTCTATGTGGATGCGAGAAAAGAAGGTTTGGGAGGTTTCCTAACTTGAGAAAGGAACATTATTTGTTACGAGTCCCGAAAACTAAAAGATCACGAACGAAACTATGTCATGCACGACTTAGAGTTAACAGTTGTCATCCATGCATTAAATATGTGGAGACACTATATAATGGGCAGAAATTTTCTTTTGTTGATTGATAACAATGGTGTGAAATTTTTGTTTAGTCAACCAGACCTTAACGCAAGGAAAGCAAGATGGCTAGCCTTCTTGAGTGAGTTTGACTTCAAGGTAAGACACATCAAGGGTAAGGGAAAAAAAGTGGCAGATGCTTTAAGTAGAAGAATTCATGGGTTGTTTGAGATGAACATTAGCAGGGATGAAAGTGCGATTGAGCAAAGGATAAAGCATGGAAGTAATAATGATGAAAATTACATTAAAACAATGGCAAAATTACAAAATAATGAAAAAACTTTAGACAAAACAAATCTGAGTTTGGACAGAAATGGTCTACTAAGATTCAAAAATAGATTATACATACCCAATTCTATTGAATTAAAGTTAACAATTTTGGACGAAGTACACAAGAAACCATATTCTGGTCATCCGGGATACTAGAAAACGATAACAACACTAAGGAAGTTACTTTATTGGCCTAATATGAAGGGCGAGACATCAGAGTACTTATCTAAGTGCCAAGATTGTCAATAGGTGAAAGCTAAACATCGACACCCAGCCGACCTGTTGCAACCTCTAGCTATACCAGAATGGAAATGGGAGACTGTATCACTGGATTTTATCACAGGTTTGCCTAGAACTCAAAAACATAATGATTCAATTATGGTAGTAATTGATAATCTTAGCAAGTCTGTACACTTTATTTCTGTAAAGTCTACTTTTAAAGCTATGAACATCACTGAAATATTCATGAAAGAAATTTTTAGACTGCATGGTATTCCTAAAATGGTGATTTCAAATAGA
Organism: Picea engelmannii; assembly: GCA_009831015.1. NCBI lineage: Eukaryota > Viridiplantae > Streptophyta > Pinopsida > Pinales > Pinaceae > Picea > Picea engelmannii. The sequence goes on along the minus strand of ML792662.1, from coordinate 365,503 downwards.
GACATAAAATTCACATCTACATTTTGGAAAGAATTGTTTGCAGGTTTAAATACTAACTTGAATTTCAGCATAAGCTACCAGCCAAAAATGAATGGGAATACTGAACGAACAAACCAAATCATGGAATATATGTTATAGATGTACGTAAGAATGAAGCCAAGTAAGTGGGAAGACTACCTGCACTTGGTGGAATTTGCATACAATAATGGTTATCAGACATCGGCTAAGATGAGCCCCTTCAAAGTACTGTACGAAAGAAAGTGTACAACTCCGATTAGCTGGGATAACCCAGTTGATAGACTCATGGTGGGACCAGAAATGCTCCAGGAAATGGAGAATATGGTAAGAAAAGTACAACATAATTTAAAGGAGGCATAGGATAGACATAAAAGTTATGCGGACCTGAAAAGAAGACACCGGGAATTTCAAGTTGGAGACCATGTTTATTTAAAAGTTAGAGCCATAATAAGTTCACTAAAGCTAGGAAGTTGTTTCAAGTTGGCACCCAGGTTTTCTGGCCCTTTCGAGATCTTAGCTCGAATTGGACCCGTGGCATATCAACTTGCACTTCCCGCAAATCTGAAAATTCATAATGTATTTCATGTTTTTTTGTTAAAAAATTATATTCATGATCCTACTCACTTGATTGATTGGAACATGGTGTAGGTGGAACTAGAAGGCGAGTTCCAAGATGAACCTCTGCGCATTCTAGACAGGAGAGAAATAACACTATGGAACATAGTCGTCGCCCAGGTAAAAGTGCAATGGAAGCACTTTAGTCCTGAGGACGACACTTGGGAATTGGAGGGAGATTTGTAGAAATCTCATCCAACCCTATTCCAAGAAAGGAATGAACACTGAGGACAGTGTTGTACTGGAGGGGGAAAGGATGTAATATCCCCCAAAATAAATTATTATTGAAGTGAGAAAATACTTAGGAATTTATTTCCGTTTTTGGTAAATTTGAAATTGCAAAATTATTGCCATTTATTATAATTCTGAATTTGGAATTTAGTTAATTGTAATTTATTATTATCATTGTTGGGCAAAGATTTGATTTTCCCAACCAACGCTTTGACTATGACACTTGTAAGAAACAAATAATTTTTATATTTATTGTTGAGAGACAAGTGGAACAACCAAGTTGAAATCAGTTGACCGTGACTCCATGAGAGGGGAACGATATTGAACTACCTCAGGACTGAATTTTACAAGTGGAAAATCAAGAATTTGGCCAATGGAAGCCCCTGAAAATCAGGGATTTGAAAAGATGAAAAAAATCCCAAGGGGAAAATACCTAGGCACAAGATGCTTTTTCATATATAGCATATGGGAGGAGGCAGGATGTTGTCGAGTATGCTGGGAAAGACGAACTTGTTGTTACAAGCACTAATTCTGAGTGCGAGACAAAGAGAATTTGAGATTTCAGGAAAAGACTGTCACTTGTTGTTATGAGGACTATTTCTGAGTGTGAGGCAAGGAGAATTGGGATCTGAAAGAGGACTATAGAGAAAGAGGAGTTTCTAGGTTCGCCCTCATGGATTCATGGTCAGGCTAGGGGGTGAACAAAACAAGTAGTTTGGTTGTTTTGTTCTACGGTTGGGTGGAATTTGGCTGTTCCATTTGTTGTCCCAACAATTTGTTCAGATATGTTCATCTACTCTTCCCTGGTTGAATGTTTTGTTGATTAATAATTGGTAGAATTCATTTACTTAGTTCTGGTTAAATTTTCTATTGATGAATGACTGATAGAATACATCTACTAGTTGGGTAGAAGGAAATGAATTATTGAATAAGTCTTTACAGTTGAATTTATTCATTGAGTAGAGCCAAGAAAGACTGTTGTATGTGCTAACTGTTGATAAATGTATGGAAGTTCCTGAGTAGAGCTAAGAAAACTGTTGTGTGTAATGTTGTTGATGAAAGTGTGAAAGTTTTCCTATTCCTGTGATATAATATATGGTCTATAATATAAAAACAATTATCAAATCGATCTGTGGTTGATATTAAGGATGTTTAAATTGTACAATTACTAGACAAAGTTTTGAGTGAATATCATAATTGAAATATATATGTATGTATATGTGTTGTTACCTATACGTATTTTTCGAGCTACCTAAACATCTATTATACAGAAATCTATTTCTCGACTATTACAAGTAATTTTCTTTTAAGCCAATTGTATTAAAATAACAAAAGATTACAATTCTCTTCTTTTTGATAATCCCAGGAGAAAATGTCCAGGGATTTAACTACATAGACCTGTTACCTATTACAGATTCGATCCGATATTTAAATGAGTCTTCAAACTCCACATAACAGTTGTGATCATAACTATTATTTAGGGAAATCGTCTCTAGTAGGGTTTTCCCCTCTATCATTTTCTTTAAGGATTGAACATAAATTTAACCAGTTGTTTATAGGAGCTTGGTATAAAAAATACCACGATAATAACGCTCTAGGGTAGATCCATATCATTTTCAACAGAATTTGGGTTTATGTTTATTAACGCTGCAAGTTTCATTGACGAAAACGTAGGAGGGATAGTGTTTCCAAAAAATGCCAGCGAGACATAAAGATATAGGGCTTGCAAGAGAAAAATGGAAGGCGTAGCCTTTGAAATGTTTGTAATTCTTCCAAGTTAGGGAAGAAAGCAAAAAAACAAATCTCAAGAGGAATAGTGGTTTTAAGTCTCGAGAGGAAACACTTAGAAAAGTTTTTAAGTCTTGAAGAGTTGAAGCATCTAATAATGGGGAGAAAAATTTTGAGGTAGTCGAAGGAAGATCAAGGGTTAAGACCCATTCAAGAGAAGCCAAAATATTTCAAGCTGTTAGATCTCGGAGAAGTAGCGTACTGGTTAGATGCGGGGAATTATTAGAATTTTGCAAAACCAGAAGACTTAGAAGAAGCAGAGTGGAATTCACAAAATCGCGAAATCATCAAGACCATCCATAGAAAGGGGACACATGGCATGCGATAAACATTTTGCTGACTCACAGAGTGGAAAGGTCAAAGGGTGGAGTCGTGAGGATTCACAAAATGCGAAATCCCGAAATCATCAGGACTGTCCATCGAAAGGGGACATGTGGCAGAAGATCAATATTTCGCTGACTCGCAGAGTGGAAAGGTCAAAGGGCGAAGTTGCGAAGATTCACGAAACGCAAAATTCTAAAATCATTGGGACCGTCCATAGAAAGGGGATATGTGGCAGGAGATCAACATTTCGCTGACTTGAAGAGTGGAAATTTCAAAGGGCGGAGTGGTGAGGATTCACAAAACATGAAATCCTGAAATCATCGAGATTATGCATCGAAAGGGGAAAAGTGGCAAAAGATCAACATTTCGTTGACTCGCAGAGTGGAAAGGTCAAAGGGTGGAGTTGTGAGGATTTGAAAAATGCGAAATCACGATTTAATCATAGTCGTTGAACCGTGGAAGGTGGTGATTTTTCTATTCGACGCAAGCGAAGTTCACAGGACTCGCAATTTTGAGTATTAGAGGATTGGGAGAACGAGTAAGTGGACTTCACTAAACATGAAATCCTGATGCGCTCAAAAGATTTGGCCTCAGGTCATAACGAGAGGTCATATGGATGAAGGATAAGGGAGAAGCTCGCATGCACTAGGCCCTTGTTGGTATTTCGGAACTCGGGAGTTTGAAGTAAGAAGTGTCTGGTTGAATCATATACCTAATACACAAAATCACGATGCGTCTTTTCGAATAGGTGTGTGGTCACAAGGTGTGGTCACGTGGAGAATTCTTATGCTTAGAATTTGTGCACGCGGGTGGAATTTTGTAATGACCCGTGGATATTTCTGAGAGGTTTTAGTAGGAATTGAAAAGTTGCTTCAACTTAGATATTTTCTTGAAGATACTAATACCAATAGGTCGCGTAGCCTTTGGAGAGAAGGGGGGTGTACACCAGTATTACTTAAGCATCTAGTATAAAGACAACCCTATTTTTTTAAGTCTGTGATAGATGCATTGAACCTTATTTTAAGTATGCAATCTATGTTCTAAACTCAAATTCATTTAGACTGGTATGATTTGGGTATTGTCCATGCTTAAATATTTCTGTAGTTCGAGTGGGGTTCTTCCTCTGTAAATCTAACATTAATATGTATATATATATATATATATATTGTTGATTAACGTTGGTTGTCATTGATGTCAACCCTTGAAGAAAGCCCCGCAACACAAAGGTTTGCGTAATGGACCCAATATTGTTTGATGTAAAGATGAATCATTATTGTCTTGTCATGGTTGATAAGAAGTAAATATGGATGAACTCCAAAGTGGTCCCCTTAAGGTGAAAGCCCTCACGGGAAGACGCTTTGCAGAGTAAGAGAACCCGTGCTTAATTGTGGAATAATGAGATGAAGGAAAGTGAATTTGTCAGGTAAACTATCCTAGATGGATAGTTCTTGTCATTCCATTTCTGGTGGTATGTGGAACGTCACATAACTCCTCATGTTTAGAGAGTTATGGCCATGAGAAGTTGGAGACCCCAGGTTTAGGTAATCAACCCAAGTTTGATTGCTGGATAA
>ML792662.1:343383-360906 GCA_009831015.1 Picea engelmannii | reverse complement strand
TATTATAATTCAAAGTGAATACAAAATAAATTATTTCAATAATAAATTTAATGGAGAAATTACAAGTGGGTTAACCCTAAAATAAGGAAAGTGGGGCCAAGTGACCTAGAAGATGTTTTTAAGGAAGCTACTTGGAGAGTATACATAAGAAGCAAGGCTCTCTCATTGTAATCACACTTGAACATATTGAATATATATAGGTGTCTAAGGTAATTAAGGATATATAAGCTGAAATTCTGAGGGAAGGTAAAGAAAAGAAGGTCGAAATGCAAGGAAGGAAAAATTCTTTTGATGGTGCTTTCTAAGGTATGTTATTTACAGGTCATCTCACCATTTTCGCTATAACGTTTTTTATATAATTCTTCAAACCATGAAATTGTTATTCCATTGAGAAAACATATCTGAGTATCTTTGGTAAACAATTCATCTTGCGAGTCATTGTATTTTTGGAGTTAAACTCCATGGAAAATAGGGTTTGTGGCTAGTCCTGAAACTAGTCAAAAACAGGTGTTTCAGGTAAAAACGTCATAACTTATTCATAACAGATACAAATTTAGTGAAAAAAAATGTGTTGGTTAGGGTACAATATTTATTATGCTATGTAATATTTTGATATCAATTCAACAAATATTCCGTGCGGGGCACTCTCTATAAGGTCGCTCTCTAGAATAAGCCATAATTCAACAAGGTATGTCATTTTTGCTATAACTCATTTTTTTAGAGGTTCCAAGTAGTGACACCTGGAGGAATTGCATAAAACACACTGAAGAACATTTTGTATCAGTTTCATACTTTATACATTACAGGTACAAAGTTATGATTACTTCAAGTTAGGGTTGTTGACTAGTCCAAAACTAGGCATGTGAGACTAAAGAAAAGATTGATGAAAATGCTAGTCTCTTGTTGTTGAAGTTAAGGAAGGTTTGCAGGAATGTGATCATATACACCAGGTCTATTACAGAGCTACAAATCAGATTTGGATAATTAAATTGATGAGTTCTTTTGGTTGAGGTACATGTTGAGTACATGGTTGAGACAAGTAGTTGATGAGTTGGCACATACATGAGGTGTATAGTTGATGATGTTGTTACATATTGATGAGTCATATTTGATGAGTATTTGACACATGATTGGTACATACTTGTTACATGATTGGATGCACTTGTTTATGCTACAGGTTGATTACAGGTTGAGGTACAAGTTGATGCATGGTTCAGATTTATTGGTACAGGTTTACAGCGGTATATTTCACAGTGACAGGTTTACAATGGTTCCATCATTTTACTTATACTTCAGGGTGGTAGGACGGGTCAAGGACTGGTGGTTGTAGCCACCTTCTGGTTGTAGCAGGAGAACATAGGGGGTTGTAGCCTCCTTCTGGTTGTAGCCAGAGAATTGGGGAGTTGGAGCTTCCCTTAGGTTGTAGCCCGATAAACTAGGGGGTTGGAGCCTCCTTCCAGTTTCAGCTGAAAAACAAAGGAATTTGGTGCTTCTAATGAATGTAATTCTTCAAGACATATAAGAAAAAGCATTCTGTGGTTTTCTCCCGATTTGGGTTTCCATGTAAAACACTAGTGTACTGTGTATGTGTATGTTTGTTCATTGCTTATTTTCTCTGCAGTTATTGAATGATAATGCTTCATTGATATAACATTTGGATTATATGGTTAAAAATGATTAAATTGCTCTATTACTGATTCACTCCCTCTCTTAGTAATCCAACAATATATATATATGGAAAGGATCATATTGTTAGTTGGGATTTACTAACCTTTATGCTTATATTAGATATGTTAGTAAACTAAAAGGGTGGGGATTAGTGAAGTTACCCTTGAACTTTATGCATATGATTACTGTGCAACATGAAAAAAACTCAGGTATAAAATCTGTTATAATGGAAGTTAATTGTAGCAATAACTGGAAACCACAAGCCTTGAGAAAATTATTAGTGACAAAAAATAACTACTTATAATAACAATATGTCTTTTGAGATAAGTGTGTTCGAACAGAAAGAGATTTAGTGTTCCTAAGTTTTTTTTTTTTTTACTTGGTAAATTTGGGGAACATTACAACTTATTTATAAATCTACTTGAATGTTGGTTTTTGTGGTTAGTAACCAATTTAGTTAAGAGTTTGACAATACCCTGGAAAGAAGGAATTCACTTTGTTGTATGTAGAAAACACAAATGTCCATACTACGCCATTCTTGGATAAGAAGGCAAGGAATGCAATCAAAGAAAATTTAGAAACTTCCCCTTTTCTGATGTGGGATAGAGTTTGTTCTCAAATAATCAAATGTTCAAGTTCAAAATTAGGTCTTCATCATGATCTAAACTTAAATAAGTTTGAATACATATCATTTAAGACAATGATAAGCTTATATAGGGGTTCTATATATTTCAAAATAATTGATCAAAGCATTGAATAGGAAAAGCTAAACTAAAAATTTGAGAAAACAAAAAATTGATAAAAGTAAAAAATATAAGCTTATTCGACATAAGCTTGAACAATTTTATATAAAACCCCAACATAGAAGAAAATTAAAACTCAGTAATGTAAAATGAACATATATTTATGAATCATCATGAATGGACGCATCCTTCCCAGGTATGGGTGCTTCCTCCTCAATCCCAATCTCCCTCCCAAGAATTGGTGCTTCCTTCGCTTCCTCCTCAATCCCAATCTCCCTCCCAAGCACACTCTCAGGTACTCTCTTCTTCACATTACCCTATATAACACATTTCAAATTTGAAAATTTGAAAATTAAATTTAAATGGTTTTAACACATTAAATTTAAATCAGTTTAACACATTAAATTTAAATGATTTTAACACATGCAATGATACTTCTGAACTCCCATCCTCTTCAAACTCTCCCAATGAAAATTGAGACAAGCCTACCCAAGTAGTAGGAGATGGAATAGGGATCTGTGAAAAACACAACTAAGAACTAAATCTAGGATTCAATGTGTTCACATATATACAAAATTATAAATGTTGTTGATCTTATTCAAAAGATTGGATATTGGATAACTAAAGTGTTCGTCTGTGGATATTAGAAAACACATACCTGATTCAACCCATCCAAATTTAAACTTATTGAATCAAGTCCCCTATTTACTAGAGATTCATTTAACATATCTCCAAATTGCAATTAAGGACAATTTAACAACTCAATTATTTCTATAGATACAATGATATGTATCTAAATCTATAATTAGAAGTAAACTATCCTAAAATGCGTCAAAAGTTTCCTAACTAGAACACATACCAATCTGTTGTTCAGGTCATCATTCTGAATGACCTTTCAACCATCAGGACAAAATTTTTCATACTCCTTAAGATCTTCTACTAACATGGTATCTAACTCCGCATTTGTTTTATAAACAAATATGGCCCGGGAATCGACTTACGCTCGCTGACGGTACAAGCCAACATCAACACCATAAAAAATCGATTCCAAATTTTTCCCGATTGCATTCCTAGTCTCTTTGCCAACCTTTGATGAATCTCACAACTCTGAATGTGAAACAAATTCCTTTGTTGGGTGAGATACTAAAGGTCATGGAGTTCTTTGCAATGTTGCATTTCGATATGCCCATTTTCGATCATATGTATGTCCTTTACCAACCCCATAATAATCGGATGGTAGACTAGTATAATCAGACTTCATGTCCATGAAAAAATCTACATAAAAGTGTCTTTCAAAATAGTGTGGAACCTCATCATTTCACGGAAATTTCCCATATGCTGCCAAAAATTTGTTATACAGATATCCTGCAATGTCGAGGTGCTTAAAATATTACACCTTCAACATCTTCCGCTTTGGCCCATCTTTGAAATTGAATATCGAAATTGCGTTTTCTTTTGAAAATTTATCTTTTACTTCCTCCTATTTATTAGGGCCCATCACCTCTGACTTTTTCCGCCTCATTAGATCGACAAAACTATCAGTGGTTGGCCCCATCTTTTGATATGCTTCCATAAAGTTTTGCAATGAATCAAAAATAATTTGCAAGTTTTGTTTACTCTCCTGAGGGAGTTCCAAGACCTCCAAATCATTTTCCAACCTCCTTTTAACACCTGAGCATCTCTCAAGAGTCATTGCTTCAGTAATCGCTTCCTAGGGAAGTTCATCACCAACATTCGAAGGATAGGTGTACATAGGCATGCAATCTTATGTTTCTTAATAACGTTGCCTCCTAAATCCACCTTCACCCTATGCACCAACATTAGAATACTTGTGACACCCACTCTCTCTTTCATTATCATCCCTCGCTCTAAACTCATTGTCTACACACACATTTGAAAGTAATTACAACATTTAACTTGACATAAATTTAAATACATAAAAACACAACAAAAATAAACAAAATCAAAGAAAATTACCAAAAATGTTCTCTTGTCCTGAGATATTCCCTACATTCTCAGGTGTAGGAGTATCAATGCACAACTTATCTAAGAAGGTTTCATCCATAGCACTTTATTGAGCACATTCTGGAGTTTATCTATTCACAGATTCATTTGATAATCTCCTCTGATGAGATTTTCGTTGGTCACTCGGAGTCTCAGCCGTAGAAGGGGTTCCTCTTCTTCGTTATTGGGATATCCTAGAGCGTTTGTGATGAATGTTTGGAGAATCCCATCTTGACATCTTGCCTCAATATCTATCCTTTGAAAATTCATGAAAAGTTAAACACAAGACAAGTACGAGTTAATATCTCCAACATTGACCAACAAAAATTATGAAGAAAGATAAAAAAAAATAAGACAAAATTAATAGAAATGTTCTTTATGTTAGACACAATTATAATAGGGTGATGCGTAACTCCACTACCCATGCCCATTTCAAATATATTTTGATTTCTTTCAAATATATTTTGTCTAAGAAAGGCAATAGCTTAACCTGTAATGTACCTAGATTTGCTACAGGAATTGTTTGCTACAGATTTGCTACAGAAATATACCCAGATTGCGCAAGAGGACATGCATTATTATAAAGCTGGAGAATCTACTCAGGATTTCCCGAATGGGTTGCTTGTCAACTCATGGAGCCCCGTACCAAGTGGCATGCAATTTTGTTTACAAGGTTATCTCCAAGATTATTGCTTCAAGGATTAAATCAAAGTTGTCAGTATGTATTTCACATGAACAATTTGGCTTCTTAAAGAACCTCTTAATTTTCGATGTTGTTGGCATAGCGCAAGAAGGATTACACTCAACCAAGTTGAAGAAACTCAACACTATTATTCTCAAGCTGGATTTGAAAAAAACTTATGATAAGGTAAGCTGGAATTTTCTCAGATTGTTGTTGGTTAAGATTGGATTAAGTTGGGAGATATCCCAGTGGATTATGGCTTGTATTTCCACTGTTGTAAAAGGTTCTTTTCATGGACTCAAAGTTGCCTCCTCCAACTTTGTGACACACCTAGTTTTTGTAGATGATGTATTAGTCCTGGGAAGCAGGGATTATAAAGACTAGTTGTTCTTTAAATCAATTCTAACATTGTTTTGTACAACAACATGTATAGAGGTTAATTTTCACAAATCATTTTTTTTAATCGAAAAACATCGACTCCATCCTTAAACAAAGTCTATTTTCAGCTTACAACATTTTGGTTATTAACATGGAGGACGGAATGAAATATTTAGGTTTCTGTTTAAAACCTAATGGTTAGAAAATGAGGGGTTGGAATTGGTTGATTGAGAAAGTTGATAAAAGGATAAACAATTGGACCTCACGGTGGCTCTCTCTCATGGAACAAGGAAGTAGGATCAGTTTCTGCAGATTTAACTTATCAGTGCATTGCAAATTCTTCACATAATGGTGTTTTTAATTGGTGGTATAAACCAATCTGGAAAGTTAATATTCCAAGAAAAATTATTTGCTTCATGTGGTTAAGATTAAAATAAAGTATCCTCACTCGTGATAACTTTAAGAAAAGGGGAGGAATTGGACATGTTGTTTGCACCTTATGTTTTCAAGACGATGAGACAACAAATCACTTGCTAATACAATGTGAAGTCACATAAAACATATGGAAATAAATTTTAAAATCCCTAAATTTCTCAGATGCATGGAGGCAGACTACTCTAGAAAGAAACTTATTTCACTGGTTTATGAAATATGCAAGTTTGAAATTTATCCCCTTTCTAGTTAGTTGGAGACTATGGAAATACACGAATAAAATGTTGTTTGAAAATTGGAAAAGAGAGGTTGACAAAATTATCTCCAGTATTATACTTGTTATTAAATAATATAAAGGTACAGGTGAAGAGGAAAAAGTGGATTATATACTAAACCCAGTTTTCTTTGATGAGAAACCAATAGGTTTCTTTGATGGTGCAGTTGTGAATGACAATTGTGGTGTTGGAATCTAAATAAAAATAAGTGCACATCATGTTTATAAAGCTTATTTTGTAGGAGGAAAGGATAATAACATGAATGCTGAAATCTCAGGACTTTGGGGACTACTTATTTTTGCACAGAAACTATCCATAAGGAAAATGATGGCAGATGGGGACTCCAAAGTCACAATTGATTGGATTAATGATATGACAAATTTGAATTTGATGTATCTACATAGTTGGAAAGAGAAAATTAAAAGTTTAAAGATGAGGTTTGAAAAAATACAATTCATGCATGTCCATAGAGAATTCAACTCAGTAGTAGATAAACTCTACAAGAAAAATTTGGTTAGCCCACTAGGTTGTTTTTATTATGAGGAATTCTTCAAAGAAAATGTTGTTAACTCAGGAAGTTTTATGATATTCTAATGATGCTATACAGTGCATATAAGTCTCCAAAGGAAGATTACATTTTCAATGTTTGATACATAAGAATATGTTTTGTAAAGTAATTGACAGTTGTCAATAGAATCTATATAGAACTATCTCAAGTATAGAACAAAAACAAGATTTTGAGAAGATATTGCACATTATTATCATATACATCCTTTTGGTAAAATTGAAAGAACACTTGATTCTAATAGAATAACAGTGTATCTGTTTTTTTGCCATGTGAAAAAAATAAACTTATGATACTCTAATATTACATATGTAAAATGGATTTTTAAATTGAATTCCTGAAGATATGAATTTTTTATAAAATACAAAATATTTGAAATAAAAAGTTGGACAGTTTGAAATTTTTATGAAACTTTTATAAAATACAAAACATTTGAAATGACTGTGACTTGGCCGTGGAGGTCCAGCCATGTGGCCAAGCCATGGGCGTTTCCAGGGATTGGCCACAGGGCTTGCCCCCTGTGGCCAAGTCACATCCAATTTTAATAAGAGATTATCTATGCACAGAAAAACATGGCATTTGAATCTAAATCTTTAACACCGGAGTGGAAGACAATTGATTCGGCTCCTGACTGACTGTTCATGCACAAAATAATCACTTAAATGCTTACTCTATTCTTAATATTTGATTGTTAAATATCTATATCAAATTTAAAAACTTAATATTCGATTGTTAAATGTCTATATCAAATTCACTAAATCCATATTGATTATAAATTATTTATTAATGTCTATATCAAAATCACATTTTTAAGTAAATCCATATTGTTTATAAATTTATTGTTTGTGTATAATTTGTTCAACGAATAAACATGTAATTTTAAAATTGTCTTTGTATTTTATTTTTAAATTTATTAAAAAATAAAATAAATATATATGTTTTAAAAATATTCCATTGTATGTATATTTCACAAATATTCCATTATAAATTATAAGATAGACAATAAAGTGTAGCAGTTATATGTATATTTGTTGAGCACTCAAATGATCAAATGAATATGTATATTTGTTGGGCACTCAAATTATCAAATGATTTTGTATATGTATAAATCTAATTGACCGAGAATCTCTTAGTGTTAATTTTAGTTGTTTAAATTGTAATTTTGATTGATAGATTCAGCGCAATGTAATTAATCTAAGATTGCAATTTGCAATGCAATAGTTGAACTTAGATGTATAATTTGTTTCTAGTGACTGTAAATGTTGTATAATTCTTGTAATGAGATGTATAATTTGTTTTTAGTGGCAGTAAATGTTTTATAATTCAATGTAGTTAGATCTAACTGTACTAAGATATATATATATATATATATATATATATATATATATATATATATATATATATATATAANAACTGATTTATATTTAAAGACATAGAAGAACACATTTATAATTAGAGAAAAACAAATAGAAGAACAAATTCATTTGTATTATATTCACAAGAAATATTATTTATTAAAAAGAGAAAGATGATTTTCGTTGGATAATATTTGCATATAACCAAGATATTGAAATCTATTTTTATGCATAAATTTATTTGAATTAAACCACTTAATAAATTATATGGTTTCACAATAGACCAGAACTATAACTAGTAAAAAAATATTTTCTTTAAATATAAACTAGACCAGAAAAAATGCGCACATAGAAAATCTAAAATCTAAATAATAATTAACAAATCTAAAATTAACACAAATATAAAAATATACTGTGTAATTAAATACTAATAAGATTTCATACCAACGGTCTTATCCATGTACATAAGACTATAAGAGATCATATCACAACAATAATATGTAATGACTCACTCTACTATACATATCCCATTTAAAAGGATTAAAGTGGATTATATACATGTAACATGTAAAGACTATTTAAGTCATCTTACATGTCCAAATAAAAGAACTACAAGGAGATCAATCAATCCATACCATAATTATAAGATTGACATAAAGACTCTTGGGTTATATAAGCAATCTTAAGGGGGAACTATTTTTAAATTGGAGGAATTTTACATTTTGGGTTCCGACCTTAAGGGAAACAGACAGTAACTTCATACAGAGGTCGAAATTAATATGGAAATGAACAGGTGATCAATCAAAGATAAGATCTAACGAAGGAACTCATAATTATGAATCTGGGGATATCCTTTGTAAGAAGGAGAAGATGAGATCAAGTCAGTTCCAGCTACAACTAAGGCGTAGAGGTTGGTAGCATAAAAATATGGTATTTCCCCAAGAGATAAAAAATGAAATACTCTCGGATATGATCCTCCAGCTCTGAACTATGGAGATTTCGTGCATACAATGAATAAGGTGAAAGATCAGGTTATTTTTATTGAGATTTAATTTGTTATTGGTTAATTAATATGAAATTGTGGTCGATATGCAACAGATAGTGCCTTATCTGCATTTGGTAGCTGGAGTATGGATTGCAGCGTTTTTAGGTGCTATTTCTATAACTCTCTGTACTCTTTAATATTTAATGATATTAATTGATCATTAATTGAACATTGGGCATGTTTTTCAGAAAATAATTTTTATGCATCCTCAAGATAGAAGTTACACATTATCCTTGAAATAGTTACATAAGTGCAGTTACAAAAGTGCAGGTTTAATGATATTACTAATAACAATTTAATTCATATTTATATTGGCTAGATTCTAATTATATTTCATGTATGAGAGTTTTCAGGTTCCCAATTTCATTACTAATTTGTCCAATTTCATTGCTACCTATCCACCAAAAATTTGGAACAGAGGTAACACACAACACATCCACCAACAATGTAAATACACTACAACTGGGGCGATCACTAAATGCACACGATTTCGTATTGTCACTGTGACTTAGAAGTTAAATGGAACTTTGCTAGTTACTGTAATGGAATTTTTTTGCAGGTATGTTTATCCCTTTCTTACAATCTTGGACAAAGGATATTTCATCTTTTTTCATGGTTTAACCCCATATATTTTAAATACTCACAAGTTTACATCTGACATTTTTTCCTCTTTTCTGAACTTGGAGGTTAAATGGCTCTATGCTAATAGCTATAATGGCATTGCATCTTATTTGTGGATCTTTGATGTTATCACATATTTGTATGGAGTCTAAACTGTTTTGTAGGTGATCAGAATGGCTTGATACTCTTCACCTTTGGCTGAAAGGAAAATCCAAAACCTTTCAAGAAAATCCTTAGGAAACAAAAATCTAAAAGACTACAAGTTTTCTATCTTAAACCTATAAATTAAAAATATGGTTTAATTTTTCTAACACTTTTCTCAAAATTTTAGATATAATACATACTATGCTAAATATAGTTCTCATACCATGTTAAATGCATTTAAGATACAAAGCTGAAATTTTAGTTTAAAGACCTACAATTCTAATTGGAAAAGAATGCCTATAATGGAAAAACATAGAACTATTATTTAACTAGCAGCTTTGTCACAGGGTTGCCCCCCCGCAGCCAAGTCACAGTCTATGGGTTGTGACTTGGTCATGGGGGGCTAGCCACTAAGCTCGCCCCTCGTGTCCAAGTCATAGTGATAATAGGAATTTTAATTCAATTAAAATTAAAACTTAAAAATTTAAATTTAAATTTAAACCATAAGTTTATGCCTACCTGCAGCTTTGACCACCTGTACACCCGCAGGATTGCCTGCCAACATGACTATGCCAAGAGCTATCACTCCACACCAAGAGCTATCACTCCACGCCAAGGGCTATCACTCACTATCACTCACTAACACTCACCAAGAACCTACTCACACTTTCCAAGAGCTCAAAAAAGAGTAACAATCATGATGTGCAGTAAATATATAAACAGTTTTTCGGCCGAAAGAATGTTTCGGCCAAAATATCTTTTAGCCAAAAAGAGGTTATCGGATGAAAAAAAATCGTTTGGCTAAAATTCTACACAAAAATTGAGGGCATCGTCACTGTACCATTTGATTTGACGTTCAAAGGTTCGGTCGAAAAAAAATATTAGTTCGGTCGATTTCAGAATTTTGGAGATTTGATTGTCATGAAAGTGTTACCCACCTCCATGAATTTACCCAATAGCAAAGAATGTGATCTAATGATCGAAAATAATCCATTAGAGATTCCTCAAACAAAATGGTTTTTCACAGTTTTTAATGGTTTATATATATGAATTTCATTATTATAGTATTTAATTTCCATTACTCTACTATAATTGTGACTTCTCCAACAAGTACCAAATTCCCAGAAGGGATTTGTGAAATAGCCAAAAAATAAACTTCCAAGTGTTGGTATGCCAAATCTTGTAAAAGGCTTGTTAAATTGATAGAATTAATCATTGTGAAAAACTTTTACATCTAAAAGAATGTGATTACTATTTGTTGTACAACTTAAAATGGTGCAATGAGAATCATACTTAAAAATATGAAACTACCAAGAATTCATTGAAATTTGGTGAGGAACCATATATCGAACTAATGATCACTTTTCTTCTCATTAAGAAAAGTGAGATTAGACTTTCTTCCCCTTATTTTATCCCCATGAATTTCTAGTAACAACTACAAAAGAGAAAGGATGAGATAAATATGTGCGATGGACTTTTCATGAATACTAGTGTAATAGATTATTTTCTCCCTCTTAAATATGCTACATTGAGAGTAGGTGTTGGTACATAAATAACACAACCTTTCATTTTCATTGATTTTTTTTTGTAAATAAAAATATATATTACCTTGCCATAGCAGAAAACTTACATGTCCAAATATACATGATAACATGTCAGTTGTTGTGCCACCGTGGTGGAAACTAGAACACATGGACGTGAAAATTGTTCACAGTTCCAAAGCTTAAAGAAAAAAAGAGACAACTGTCGACATACAAACAAGGGGACTTGCCACCTATTCTTCCACTATCGTGGAAACCAAAATAGGAGGTGCATTGAGTTCCCTGACCACCTATCAGAGCTGAAACTATTGGACCTAAACCAAAGACTAGTGTAGGAAAAATTCACAAAAAATTAGCCATTAAACCAAAGAAAAAAACCTGTGAGAATTCTATGCATGTGGCGAGCCCGAGCGTCCATCTTGACGAAGTCTAGAGCTAAAGGTATGGCAACATGTCAGGCAGTGACTCCTCTTAGGCTCACCTGATAGGGAATCATATAGGACATCCAGACGTTTGTTGAAGAAACTATGGTGGTGCTACTGCTCGACCAGGTCCCTTCTCATCTCAAATATTGAGACCAGGTGGTCTTCCATGAGTCTGTAGGATTCTGGAGGTGGGTAAATATGGTCCTCTTGGGCCTGGTTTTCTTCCAAAGTGGCAGTGACGGATTTATAGGGAAGAACAGATTCCATGATGGGGTTTTCTTCCATGGAGGTCGCAGAGTTGTGGCCCGAGTGGTCCTCCAGAGGTAAGGCTTCTTCTTATACTATGAATCTTGTTGCAACTGACTCCTGAAATGGAATGGTGATGCACGTGGTGGGCTAGTTCTGCAAGGCATTTGAAGATAGGAAGGGAAAGAATTCCACCCAATTGGGTGGAAATTCTTCTTCCACCGGGCATCCACCTTGGAGACTCTCAGTGCTCGGAGGACGTGGCTCCTGATGAGACTAAGTTATCCATTTTTTCCTAGAGGAACCCGGATGGTTGGCAAGTCTTGGGCCATGGTGAGGCCAGGCCATGGTGAGGCCAATGCTCTGAAGGATTCTACGCAGAACCGTTCTTCACCGAAGAGCCCAAATGGTCTCTGCCTAGTGTAAGAGCTTGAGAGGCAGGCCTTGGGTAGTTGTGTCGACCAAACTTGCTATAGTAGGTTGGCTCTCATCGGGGCTTGCCTCGTTCTCGTGGCATGGTTGTACAGAGCACCAGGAAAGAAGAAATATCATCTGAGCAGGCTGAGTCTCAGAGCACAATTAACTAAATGATGTTGAGCTTTGGGCTGAAGTGCCCCATATAAAACTTCTCACACTGCGAAAAGACAGAAGGTTGGATGCATTGATGACTCTGGTATCCATTAGTGCAGGTGTAATGGAAATCTCCAAAATTGTACCAAAGTCGAGGAGCTGAGAATGGGCTTTCATTATAGCCCGACGCACTAAGGCTTAGCTCTCAGGCATGCTCGTCATCACGACTGGATAGGGGGGAAGGGTGGTGGCGAGGGGCTTTAACTGCCCTTGTAATTTCCCCATCCATTGACGCATGTGACCCATGTGTCACCCCATTCGGGGATTTATTTTCATTGATTAATGGAATAGGGAGAAAATAATTAATTCAATTTAATTTTTAACTAAATAAATTTGTATTACTTTACTTCATTAACTTAGGATAAGATAATTAGACAATGAATAGAAAAAGAAACTAATTGGGATACCATTTTCTTACATGGTTTGTCTTATTTATAAATTATGTTTCTTTATTAATGGTTCTTCCTGTTAGCACCAAAAGTCACCTCTGAATTGCAGCAGAGGTAAGCCCAGTACCCATCAGTGTTCGGGGCCGATGTTTTTTTAAATGTGGATGGTCAATGGCCAAAAATCAACAACATGAAAGATGTTCAACACAGAACTAGATAGGAAATGCACAGGGAAGTGAGGGCCACATTAACTTCAATTAGTAAATTGAGTTAAAGAGAGAAAGGGGGAAGACTTAGGAGAAAGGGTGAAGGAGATAGCTCTGGGAATCAGGCTTTCCAACAACTCAAAGAAGAAAACCCAATCTCAAGAGCATTCTTGAGCTTAGATTCAGGCACCGAAATATGTCTACAAGGGACACAATTACAACTACAGTATGATCAAACCTCCATCATCCTGAAACTGCAACAGCTTGACTGGATCCTCCATGCATGAGTGATTCCATGTGAGAGGGAAACAAATACATAGGGAAATGAATAAAACTGATCCTAATACTGCCATGATCAAACCTACATCATAACAGCATAACGATCCTCGACTGGATCATCTAGTCCTGAGTGTTTTAAAAAATGTTTACAAACAAAATGGAAAGAGGGAGGATGACTTCTATTAACATGAAAGTCTCAAATCGATTACATATCCGGAGAAAAAATCTGGTGGGACAAAATTACAGATTGGGAGCTCTTCTAAACCAAAGACGCTAACAAAATATGAGGAATACTCCTATATACTCTGATTCAGACCCAAAAGAGTGCTCGGGTCTCTATATTGAAGGAATTAAGTCTGCATGATTCCTGCCAGACTGTGCATGCAATATCCTATCAGAAGCGAGCTCTATGAGACACAATCATGTTTCAGGAATGTTCTGCAGCTGAGCCGACTTGCTGACAATCCTTTCTTGAGCTTTCCATTTATGGTGGAAATGATGTTCAACTACCACCAACCAACCTTAATAACTTCTTTATTGGGATCGCAAAGGCCAAAGTTAGCACTGCACCTGTGGAACTTGGCGACCTCTATGTTTTTCCATCTGGATCTAAGTCGGATGCTTGCAGGGAGTCCTGGCAATAGACATAGACACTGATGAAGTGATTGGAATGCTTGGCATGAAATAGTGGATGAGAGATGGCTAGGTGGACAACCGCAGATGGGAAAAGGAGACTGAAGATAGTGTGGGGGGCCACACAAGCGGGAGCTGAGGTGTAATGGGACGGAGGTGATGTGGAGCGAGAAGATGATGAGGTGGCAGAGGGGAGGCCGTGAGATAATAGGTAAGGGAGTAGGGACCCGACATAGGTGGAAGTGGCATGGCGTGAAGTGGTACAGGTGGAGGGAGATGAGAAGGGGAGATGCGACAGGTGGGGTGGTGAGTGGAGGACAGGTGTGAGGGAGAGAAAGTGATAGGGAAGCCACCACTTTTCGACATGGGATAGGGAATTAGACGCACATGCGCATATCGGGGTTGCAAAAAGTGGTTTGACTCTTCACCACTTTTGGGTCCGATATGCTTCTCCGACTAACACGTAGCTCCTCAGCGAAACCATGGTTTCAAACCCGACCCGTCCTTCGAATTTTAACATCTATGCATGTTAAGGCCTCGATATGATCAATGAATGTCGATCTGGGCATGCATATTTCAGTCGCCTAGATCTACGCGCTACTTAGAACCACGCGCTCGAGCATAAAACTTAGGATAAATGAAATTTAGTGGGTTTTTATCCCCTTTTCTTCGCATTTTGTCACCTATAGGCCAAATCCAACGGGAAAAACACCCCATACAATAATATGTGATAACATTAGGCTCCATGGGGGATACAATCCTCGCTGTGAGGCTCTAAGATTTCTTTGCAGTTCCAGTCGCCTTCTGCATTGGGGTATGGAGTCAAGCTCGAAACACCCTGCTGAGGAAATAAGGCCAATAAGCAAAAACAAAAATAAACACACATGCTCGAAGGAGCTTATTTATGTACAGTCCTAAACTAATTAATTTTTTACATGGTGCTAGGTGAAAGAAAATTTCCACCATAGCCAATCAAGTAACTTCCTAAATGGAAGCTCCTTTACTCTATTAGTGATCAGTAGAAGATGATGCAACTGTGAAAATAGAATGATTACATCCTTAAGCTTTTCTCCAAGGGCTAAAGTTAAGATAAAGTTGGGTTGCTCCACGCTATGAAGAAAATTCCACTCCAAGTACTCGCTGACATGCTCATAGAATGAGTGGAATACTCCAAAAAGTTTATAGCAGAAAACCTGCTTGGCTCCACAACTGCTCACACAGGGCTGAATATTACTGCTAGGCACAAGAGGATGAGAATTTGATGTAGGATGATTGATCTCAGGTGATGGATGCTCACTTACAGGAACTGGACAAGAGATAAAATTCCCCTTCTGTTGCTTCTCTGGTTCTTCTTCTTGGCTCTCCCAAGGATTAGAGTCATAGTCATAATAAACAGGACCCATGGGAAAATTTTGTTCTTGGTCTTCTGCAGGCCCAGGATGGCTGATTTTATCATGATAATTTTTGTTAATGAATAGAGGATAGGGATCTACTGTATTTTCTTTGGAATCCTATATATCTATCTTAGAACTTGATTCATAGCTGTCATACACAGGATGGCTACTTCCCAGTTCAACAAATTGTGATGCAGGACTCTGCTTCTCCTCAACCAAATAATCGTCAAAGGCTAAAACATCAGGCTCATCAGGAGAAAAATCCCAGGCCTCTGCAGCTATGAAATATTCATCCTTGTCCTTAATAGGGCTGCCAAGAACCTCTTCTCCTAAGACTAGAAAATTCGTTGCCTCTTCCTCAAAAGGGAAATAATCGCGATCTGCCTTCAACTCCTCTATATCTGCAGAAAGATACTTTACCAGCACCATCAACTCACTCAAAGCATGTTCTTCCTCCTGGTCCTCATCCTTACAACTTTCCCCTAATGTAGACGAACAGGGAAGATAAATAACTGATTTCTGATCCAAGTCATCAGGCTCATCCTCATAGCCTACGTAAGAAGCAACTATATCTTGAATACAGTTGTTGTATCCCTCACAACAGCTATGCCAAATTAACTGAGAGGGATAAAACTTCTGACAATGAGCATTGAAAGATGCATGAATTTCTCCCAGTGAAAAAATTCTAGCAGGGGGTAAAGAAGGATACCACTCACGAGCATCCCCTGCTAACGAGAACATGAACATCTTCATAAGTACATCCTCGTGATGTATCTCCCATTGATGCATGATTTCATGAAACTCAATGAGATGCAAAGTAGGGTTTTCCTCTTTCTGCTCTCTAAATGTAGGAAAATAATCATTCCATTCATTTGGAGTAGGAACAACATTGGGAAAACCATATACAACAGATAAATTAAAGGGAGCAAACCTTTGAGCCAAGATTTTTTCCATTTCAAACCAGTGGAGTCGCCGATTGATTCTTTAATCAT
This sequence comes from Picea engelmannii, assembly GCA_009831015.1. Taxonomy (NCBI): domain Eukaryota; kingdom Viridiplantae; phylum Streptophyta; class Pinopsida; order Pinales; family Pinaceae; genus Picea; species Picea engelmannii. The sequence goes on along the minus strand of ML792662.1, from coordinate 344,259 downwards.
GGAGTCGCCAGGTGAAATATATGCAACATGAGTGTGTCTGGTCTTTGTTCACCATCAAAGACCAGAACTGATCGTTGTGTTTTTCCAAGGGCCACCAGGTGTGGCCAGACGTAGTCACACTAACACAATGAATCTGAGACAGTGGAGTCTCCAGGTGCACAGTTGCAATCTTCAATGATACTGAGTTCTGATGCACCTTCATAACCAGTAAGTTTTGTCGTTCAATCCCAGGGAAAATCTTCAATTCGTCCCTAGAAACGGCGCCAAAAATGTTAGCACCAGAAGTCACCTCTGGATTGCAGCAGAGGTAATCCCAATACCCATCAGTGTTTGGGGTGGATGTTGTTTTAAATGTTAATGGTCAATGGCCAAAATTCAACAACATGAAATATGTTCAACACAGAACTAGACAGGAAATACGCAGGGAAGTGAGGGCCACATTAACTTCAGTCAGTAAATTGGATTAAAGCAAGAGAAAAGGGAAGACTTAGGAGAAAGGGTGAAGGAGACTTTTCTGGGCATCAGGATTTCCAATAGCTCAGAGAAGAAAACCCAAGCTCAAGATCATTCTTGAGCTCAGATTCAGACAATGAAATATGTCTACAAGGGACACAGTTACAATTGAAGTATGATCAAACCTCCATCATCTTGCAACTGCAACAGCTTGACTAGATCCTCCATTCCTGAGCCATTCCATGTGAGAGGGAAAAAGATACACAGGGAAATGAATAAAACTAATCCTGATACTGTAATGATCCCAAGCCATTATGCAAGGATCATCATTGTTTTGGTGTCTTTTTAAACTTTTTCTGAGTGAGGTATTTCGTCAAACACTTTGATGAATTACTTGTTTAGGTGTGTTTATATGAAGGTTTA
>ML792662.1:271023-283864 GCA_009831015.1 Picea engelmannii | reverse complement strand
AATGTGGTCTCTTTGGAGGATAACTCATAAGAAAAATGTCTACATGTCCTTTGGGGGTTCTCATGGTCCAAGTGTATGCCCTATTCATTTAAATGACAAGGGAGAGTGGTTATTACATGTATTTTGTGTTATCATTGGATTGTTATGGTTAGAGTGAGTCACCGCACTCTATGGCTGGGAAGGGAGGTAAAGTCGTCAACTGTTTTTGAGAGGAATTGGGAAAACTAGGGCGAGCGGCATAGGCCTCTAGATGGATTAAAAATTAAGTGTAGATTTGAGTGTGTAACTTAGGGTTGGAGATTGATTTTAGATGGTGAGTTCTCCTAGGTATTTAACAACAAATAGAAATGACAATGAAGTGAATAACGGAAATAACAACTAAGCTATGGTTTATTGAACTCTTTTGTTTATGTTGATGGCTTCTTTCAAGGAAAGAAAGAGAGATTGAAATAGAAGATGATGCAATCTAGTTTATTCATTTTCACTACAAATACAAATCCAAACAATGAGAACCAAGCATTAGGTTTATTCCCTTTTTTCTTTGGGAACTATATTTCATTGTTTCTTTAAGTAGGCAAAGCACCTAACTAGAAGTGAGGATAATAAAAAGGTCTAGTAGATTGATGAGCACACATAAAAAGGTCTAGCTTTCACTTTTATCATAAAAAGGTCTAGTAGATTGATGAGCACACATGGTTTCCCTACTTGATAGATGATAAACCAAAGCCTAACATCTATTATTTTTGGTGGCTTACACTTGTTTTTTTTGCCACATATGAAATATGTCATTCAAAAGTTAAGAACTTAGCCCTCTGTAGAAATAACCGTGCATTGTGGCCTTCATTTATGCTATTAAGGTCTGCCTTGAGATGTTGAAGGTGCATATCATTGGGTTTTGGATGGTCCTCCATGGTGTTGGAGTTGGGTGTAACAATCATTGTTTATTTTGCTTAACAAGGATTTAGTCATATTTCCCACCATTACCTTATAGCCTACGAGCAAGGCCAGACTTCACACTCAACTTCAAGGTCAAGAATGGCAGGTCTGCAAGATGTTGGATCTAGGTGAAACGATCATTATTCCTTTTGCTTGATGAGGATATAGCCATATTTCCACCATTACCGTAGCTTATGAGTGAGGTTGGACTTATTTAGCAACTCTTCACAACTCAACTTTACGTTTGAGAATGGTAGGTCTCCTAACTTATTGCATAAATAGATCCTTTAGAGTTAATTCCATTGGTAAGTCTATTGGTGACCTCGTTCCATGATTGCCTAATATGCATGAGGGTCATTTCTATGAGCTCTTTAAGTGAAAGTTCCATTCTACTTAGGATGGAGAAAGTTGCAGGTATTTTGAGTTTGTAAAGATGAATGGATTCAACTTCCTCCAACAACCCAATGATCACTTATGCATCATAATCAAGTTCCACCAGCTTGCATCAACATCTTTAACAACCTATTGTTTTCTTGTGAGTTTTCTTCCACTATCAAGCTATGAAGTTGAAGTTATATTTATATCAATGTTCAAATGTGTTGAATTCTTGTAGTCTATTCATTTATTGTAAAGGGCATAATGGGATGGATCCCTTTAAGTCGTCTAATAGTGATTTCACATTTTTTTAACAAAAATGAATGATTTTGTTTTGAAAGGGGATTGTGATCAAACCATCTAATAGAGAAATACAAAATTTATAATGTAAGATTGTCTTAAGGACTTCAAAGTTCTTCAAAATTTCAATAGAATTTCTTCTTGTTTGCACTATTTTTGGAACTGTAGCACTAGAGCTAGCTACCTTGGCTGGCTTGTATATAGCCTTAAATATTGATCTACTAAATAACTATCTTGTAGAGCACCACAAATTTCAAAGATTATTGGGTCTTTTTATCTCTTAGACACTCCCGAAAGAAAAATCCCAACCTTTACTGTGAGGGAAAGCCTAAGGAAACTATTAAGTGGGTCACTAGCTGACACCTATATGACTTACTCCTCCTTTGGGCTTGGAATGACTATTAGGTCTTGATATTGATATTGTATTTTTTTTTTAAATACCTACACAACCATCACAATTGCAACATATTTCACTCTCTTCTTGTCGTTATTGCTACGCCCAAGACGTCTCTCTTTCCACCTCCAAGATTGTCGCTCCCATAGCAACCACGTCGGAGCTAGTAACTCCACGCCATCACTCTTGCCACCTTCTGGATGTCATTCTTGCCACGTCCAAGAGTGTCACTCCCATAGAAACCACATCGGAGCTGATACCTCGTCCCGTCGGTCTTGCCACCTTCAGAACGTCTCTCTTGACACCTCTAAAACGTCTCTCTTGCCACCTTTAAAACGTCACTCTTGCCACATTAAGAACGCCTCTTTTTCCACCTCTGGAACGTCTCTCTTGCCACCTTCATAACGTAACTCTTTCCACCTTTGAAACGTCTCTCTTGCCACCTTTGAAACCTCTCTCTTACCACGTCTAAAACGTCCCTCTTGCCACATCTACTACGTCGGTATTGCCATGACCGAGACGTCAGTCTTATGATGTCAATATGGAGTTGGACAATCCAATTTATGATGACACGTGGCATCATATAACGTCGCAATACAGACAAAAACTATTTTCATCGGAACAACGACGTCCTGTGAAATGACGTTTGAGGGGGTCGGAGTTTGGTCGTTCTTCCGACAATAAAAAGTGGAAATTACGTCGAACACGTCGTCAAAATTTGACCCAAATGCACTAGTGTGTGATGAAATCCATTGTCACTACCTCCCACTTCTACTCAGGAATGGGTAAAGGTTGCAACAACCTTTTTGGGTGCATGTGCTCAGCTTTAACCTTCTAGCACTCCCTACATCTAACAATGTAATATGCAATTACTTTCTTCATACCTGGCCAAAAGTAACGGCTCTTGACTGCTTCCACAATTTTCTGATATCCAGGGTGCCCAACATAAGGCACATTATTTATTTATTTCAAAATCGTAATTTTCAATTCCTAGACATTAGGTACATAAATTATGTTCTTGTACAGAAGGGTCCCATCAGCCCCAAAATTATAATTTTCCACTTTCTGTGGCATCTTACCTTGTTGTAGATTTGCTACCAAATCCCTATACTGCAAATCTGCATTGGAAACTTTCGAAATTTTGTCTTTAATGTCATTTCGGTACATAGTAATGGTTGTAGCATGCATTTCATGCAATCTCCTGCTGAGCACATCAACCACTTTGTTCTCTTTTCCTTTGATATGCTTGATGTCAAAGTCATACTCACATAGAAATTCCAACCACCTGCTCTGCCTAGCATTTAAGGTTGGCTGATCGAACAAATACTTCAGCCCATTATGGTCTGTTCTCAGTTTGAACCTCTTTCCCATGAGGTAATGCCTCCATTTCTTCAAAGCGTGAATGATAGCTGCCAATGCCAAATCATGAGTGGCATAGTTCTTTTCGTGCTCTTTCAGCTTCCTGGACTCATAAAAAATTACGAACCCATTATGACTGAGGACTCCTCACAGTCCTTCTTTGCATGCATCTATGTAAACCATGAAATCCTCATTCAGATCTCCAATCCTCAGGATTGGAGCATTGTTTAACAATTGCTTCAATCACTGGAAGCTTCTCTCACATTCTTTTGTCTATGGAAACTTCTTGTCCTTCCTCAACAAGGAAGTGATGGGGTGAGCTATCCTTGGGAACCCTGTAATGAACCTTCTGTAATAGCCAGCTAGACCCATAAAGGATCTAAAATTTTTCACATTTTTCGATGTTGACCATTCTCCGATGGCTTCAATCTTTTCAGGATCTACGACTATCCCATCCTTTGAAATGATATGCCCTAAGTAATAAATCTGCTTTTGATAAAATGAGCACTTGATCAATTTGGCATAAATCTGGTGCTCTCTTAGCACCTGCAACACCATCCTTAGATGTTGTTAATGCTCTTCCTCTGACTTGGAATACACTAGGATGTCATCCAAAAATACTATGACAAACTTGTCCATATAGTCCTTGAATACACCATTCATCAAACACATAAAAACAACGGGTGCATTTGACAACCCAAATGGCACCACTGTGAATTCATAGTGACCATACCTTGTTCTGAAGGCGGTCTTGCTGATGTCTTCATCCTTTATCCTTACCTGGTGATATCCTGATCTGAGATCTATCTTTGAAAAGATCTTGGCATCCTTTAACTGATTAAAGAGGTCATCGATATGCAGTAGAGGATACTTGTTCTTAACAGTCACTTTGTTCAACCATTTGAAATCGATGCATAGTCTCAATGTCCCATCCTTATTCTTCACGAACAGGATCGAGGCACCCCAAGGTGACACACTTGGGCATATATATCCCTTCTTCAGAATCTCTTCAAGCTGCAACTACAGTTCTTTCAGTTTTGGTGTATTCATTCTGTAAGGATATTTCGATGCTGGAGCTGCCCCGGGCATCAAGTGTATAGAGAAGACAATATATCTCTTCGAGGGTAGTCCTGGTACCTCCTGGAATACATCCTCAAACTCCTTTAGTACTGCAGGGTATCTGATATTTGAGACCTCATCCTTAGATGCTTCCTCCACATGTGCTGCAAATAATTGACAACCTTTCATGTAGAACTTCTTCAGCTGCATTTTTGATATTTCTCTAACAACAACAACTCTGTGAATTCCTTGGACTGTCCTCTAATTCCCTTCCTCATCCAGGCAAGTGAATGCCTTGTTACAACAATCTAGGATGGTGTGGTGTTGGTCCAACTAGTCCATACCAATTAGGAAATCGTACGAACCTAAAGGCAAGATATTCAGGTCTACCTTAGTACTTATTCCATTCATGTTCACTGGAAATGATTTAACCAACTCAACAACCTTTCTCTTGGCTCTAGTAGCCAGCTGCACTAACCAAGATTTCTCATGTTTGCTTCTTGGTAAATGAAAACTTTCCACCATTCTAGGATCTACATAACTATGACTAGCTCTTGAGTTAATTACAATAGTAAAGGCATGGTTATTGATCATACCTTCAACTTCAATCATGTGCGACTGAAACTCAACTTGCTTGTTGTCCAAGGCTGCATAGATCCTTGGTATACTTCTGCCATGTCCTCCACTGTTTTAGCTTGCTGAACATGGTGGACAGTTTTCACTTTGTTATTTCTGTGGGGGAAGTCTCTGTACCTATGATTTCCTTTACAACCCCAACACTCCATAGGTGTCTTCCTTGGCATTTGCCCACCTACTTCAACCTTCCTAGGCTCTCTAAAAGATGTTTGTCCTTGAATATTGTTTCTGAAAATGGGATGTTTGTTTCCCTTCTGCCTCTTTTCCTTCTTGAACTTCTTCTGGTCATCCCAAGCCTTCCAAAAAGCAGGCTTTTCATAATGTTTCTCACATAATCATTTCACTCTTCTTATCATTTCTTCCATAGTTTTTGGGTCATCATACTAAATTTTGTCCCCAATGGAAGGTGGCAGTCCACTTATATACCTTTGGATTTTGGCAATCTCATCTTTGATGAATGAAACATACTTCAACAACTCCAAAAACTTTCGTTCGTATTCATCAATGGACATGTTGCCCAACTTGAGTTCAAAGAACTCTTTCATTTTTCTATCATAGTATCTTTTAGTCAAGTATTTCTTTTCAAAATGCTTCTTGAATTATTTCCAAGTAACATCTTTCTCTCTAATGTGTTGCACCTGTAGAAGCTGATCCCACCACATGTATGCCTTTCCCTTCAGTTAATACATTGCAATTCTTCCTTCGGCATGAGAGGAATAATTCTGTAGTTGGAAATATTTCCTCATGCCGAGCAACCATGTTTTGGCATCTTCCTCCTTCTTGTGTTCTTCATCAAACATAGGAGGCTTAATCTTGTTCATTTCTCCCTTCAGTTCATCCACTCCAGATCTCCTATGTTTTCTAGTAGGAGATGGGCTTGAACTATTGTGTGCTTTCTTATTGGAATATTTTGGGGAGTGACGACGATGCCTGCTAATGCTCCTAGATATTCTTTTCCTCTTAGGGGGTTCACAACTCCCTTTTTTTCTTGAATCACTCTCCTTATAGAACTTCCTTTTGATTCTTTCTAGACTCTTAATCAACTTTAAGTTGAATTTTCCCTGTTTTTCCTTAGATTTCATGAGATTTCTACTATCTGCTCGATGAGTTTGGGCTTCTTTCTGCATTCGTTCAATGATTTTCATCATACACCCTTCCTTATCTATCTCTTCTTTCTGTTCATCGGAGTTCGATCCTTCAACTCCCAAGTGGACTCCCATCCCTTTTACTTCATTCTATGAACTGGAAGAAGCCCGCGCCTCTTCCATTATCTACACTCAACATCAATTCGCTTCGGTCCTAACACTCGTTGAACTCTACAAACACAACATGCAGACAACCAGAATTTGTCAGGCCATCATTCCTTTAAAAATCCCACAGACTTCATAAATCGAATCCGATTATAGAAAACGTTCAGATTTCATGAATTTTTCAAGCTCTGCTCGAGTCTGTGATAATTTTAGGTCTTAGCCCTTTCCTCTTAGCCCCAACCCCTATGAACATGGGTTGTCACCAAGCGCTAGATCGATAGGCGCTTACTCAAGGCTTTGGTCTACATAAATTTTCAAAGCACAACACAACAATTTCTCCGAGTTCCTAGTTATCGAACTCACGAAGTAGGGAGGATCCTCAATCCATGTCTACTTAACATCCAATGATGGACACACACAATGGAACTTTTGTCATCGAAGCTTAAGGACTTTAGAGCTTCGAGACTTCAGAGCTTCAGGATTTTGGGTTTTGGAATTTTTCACGCTTGCTTCCTCCCAATCTCGTGACTTTCGAACTTTCGATTTCTCTATCCTACGGGACCACATAGTACAACTATCATCAACTAAGGAAATGGCACGTGGTACACCTAGGAAGTTATACATCACCCCAGATGATGTCATCCAACCAAGGATGATTTTAGGGGCTAAATTTCGCTCATGGGCTAATTTTCCATGGTTTTTCCAAAAACAAGATTCGCTATTTTAAAAATTATTCGCCCAAATTCTATAGGATAAAATTATTTTACCTTAAAAATCGCCAAAATTTTATATAAACTATATAAAATACTTATAAATTTGAATATTTTTTTAAAAATATCACCAAACATTTATAGTTGACATATGAAGGATCAGTAATATTCGCCAAGGTTTCTACATTTTAAAATAAATTTCCATCCTTAAAATCATCCCTGCATCCAGCCCCACAACGTCTACCCTTTCACTTCAAAACTTTGGGTTTCAGGATTTTGTGCATTATCACTTTCCCCTTCTCCTGATTGCCCCAGTCCCAAACTCTCCCTGGATAATCGATGGTCCTCATATCTCCCGCCTCCAATGGTCAAGATTCACTTCGTGATTCCTTGCTACAGGAGTGTTCACCTCTCTTCACTTCCAATCTCTTGATTTTGAGGATTTCGAAGGGTTTTCGCGACTGACCCGTGCACGACTTCTCAAGATCTAATGATCAAGCTCTCCCTTCAAATTTATGGTGTATATCTCTTCCGGGACCTCAGAGCTTTGGAATTTGAAAGTTTGTGCCTTAGCACATCCCACTTCTCTCGATTGTCAAACTCTAAAATCATGACTTTCCGTGAGATTTAACGGTGAGACTTCTTCCTAGATCTATGGTGTAGATATCTTCTCAAACTTCAAAATTTCGGGGCGTTGACCTTTATCATTGCTTGCATCCCACTTCACCGAAATCGCGAAGTTTGAAGGGCTTCTAGGTTAACCCTTCTGCGCTTTCTCCATATCTGATGACTGTGAAGGCTTCCCCTTCTCCCGAATAGATCCTACAATCAACATTACTCTGCGGCCCAATACCACTTCTATTGTGGTTTTACAATACCGCTACCCCTCCTGAACTACGTAATGTGGCCAAAGCAACCTCTTGGCACTCAAGAATTATCCGGGGTTTGAAATTGGTCCCTCTTGACACAATTTCTACCTGCAACCTTGGTCCAATGACCACTTATCTAGCCCATTCAAGATCAGTTCTTGAAACCATGGCTCTGAAATTGAATTTTTTCCATTTTGACAACAATTATTCCTGAACTTTCACTTCAACTTACACTAACATGGACCATCTAGGCTCAGTGTTTAAATCCTTGGCTCTGATACCAAATTGTAACATCCCCAACCACCAACAGTCCAGGAAATGATACTAGGCGTAAATACATACATACATAGATAAATTTAACATGCATTTCATTTGAAATAAAACACATAACACAACATTATTTCTATCATACAGATTCAAATGTAATAGACAATAATTCATATACGCAACGAGATACATGAAAACATAAAAATTAATCACATTAATAATACTTATATTTTCAGCTGGAGTAACACCACCAACTATGTGCAGACCTTCCATGAACCTCCCAGCCTTAGACCGCACTACTCATCACTATCAACAGTAGGTCACCCCTGAGCTGGGACTAAGCTCCACCGAGCAAGGGAATCCTAGGCTAGGCAAGGTCAACAAGAAGACACATAGTTTATGAGGAAGTATTCTCTCCCAGGAGCCATTTACACCCACTACCCACAGAATCTCATTCCCCACATGCCTGTCCCACCCCAGGAGTATACGCCTTCACTATCCTACAATCCATCGACTGTTAAAGCTCCCTTTCCTTGGGCTTCAACAATAGGTCGGACCATAATTTTTCGAGTTCTGTGGCAGCTATAGGACCCCTTCCAGGAGTTCTCACTTCCTCCGTGCACTCTCTCACCTAGAGAGAGTCTCTCACAGGCCTGACAACCTGCGACTTCAACCACGGGCCTGACAACTCGCTTCTTCAACCGCAACCACCTCTCTCACCTGGAGAGAGTGTTGCATACAGGCCTGACAACCTGCTTCTTCAACTCTGTTCCCACACAAGGAGGACAACAACAAGGCTCAACAAGGAACAAACAATGGCAACAATCCACACTCATCCAAGGGCCTGGATGGCCACAAAAACTAACAACTATGACACACATGGCACAGGAAAATACAGGATTCTCAGGATTCAAAGAAGACGTGGATCAGTCTGCAGTTCTCCCTGGGTTCATAGGGTAACATAGGTCAGTTTTTCCCCCTTCTCATGAGTGGTTTCTCATTTGAACACAGATGTACAGAGGTCAATGACAGATACCAACGAGTTCATATGGGAATGGAAAAATGACAACACAAAACAACCTTCACCGTGTGTGGGTATGCAGATGTAGACACAGAGGCCAAAAATGGGTTCAGGTGGAGGATGGAAGCATGGCCAACGAACCCAGATGAAGGATGAACGAATGGAGGAGAAAAACCCCAACATGAGCTGACTCTTGGGTTTTAGCTACATGAGCCTAGGTCGACACCTGTCTTCCTGGAGCTGCATGCACTCCACTTCTCATATGTTCCTTTTTCCAGGAAATTAGGGCAACACTTGGTCAATTATCTACCTTAGCCTTTTAGGAAATAATAATAAATTATTATCCCCTTTAGAGGTAATCCCCCTAGCTTAGCTCCTAGGCCCAAGCCTTCAACCCCCTTTCCCTTACCCAGCCTTGTGGAAGCTTAGTCCCCCATCACTCTTTCTTCGTGATCGGACTGCACGCAACGATGAAATTATATTGAATATATGAGCATTTACACATATACAAAACAGGGTCTTGGCCTTTAACACCTAGGTTCTCTATCCTATTTAGACATAAGCTTATTAGCTTACAATTGCTTGACTCACCATCCTATAAACATAATTACAATTCAGTAGGGGCTCGACCTTGTGGTATTACAAGGTAGTTCAAATTCCTCAAGGCTTCTCAGTTACCCAGGAATTCCCAAACGAAAGTCATTAGTAGTAAGGCGGTGCTCGGAATTCCCAAACGAAAGTGACCTATGAAGGTATTTTTTATCTTATATATATCGATGCTGAGATATTCTCTGTATGTTGTTTTTGTCCTCTTCTTCTCTCGTTCAGTCATATCATGATGATCAATAATCACTGTTGGATTTCAGTTCCCTCATCGACGATGATCCTTCTGATTCCATGGAGTTTAGATTGTTGCCATGTCTTTTATCATGACTTCAGGATAGTGCAGGGGAGGAGTATAGAGGAGCCCCTCTGAGTTTAAAGTTTACGACGGTTCAGTTTCACAAGGGCATAGCTACACCCCAATCGTCTATGGATTCTGTAAAGATAAACGACATTGATGAGGGATTTGAATGCCAACAGAGGTTGTTGTAATTTTGATATGGGATAACGAGGGGAAAAAAAGAAAAATAATAAGGAGCACTAGTACAGACAGAGTGAAGAGGAAGATACGTTAAAAATTGATAGAAAAGGAGATTGTGTAAATGTGTCAATTACGTTGTGTTGTAGAGTGGTCAGTGGGAGCTTATGCTGGTTGGATTCTTAATGCATATTTGTATGGATTTACACATTCCAGGAGTTTCAATCCTACTCTGGCCAAACCAAGGGATTGTTTTCATTATAAAAAAATGGATTTACACATTCCAAGAGTTTCAATCCCACTTTTGCATAGATGTCTTAAAATTTAGAAGGTTTTGTATTGGATGTTTAAAATTTAGGGTGGTGGCACTATTACTTTATATTCATATTCATAGTTATTGAGATAACATTTTATATGAATAATACGAGTTAAGAGATTACATTTTAAATTATCAAGAGATTACACTTTATAATAATAATAATAATAGTTATTAAGATATTATCAAGTTTATTATACATTTCAGGGGTTTCAATTCCAGTCCGGCCAAATCAACGGATTGTTTATGTTATAAAAAAAATATTCATATTCATGATAAGTTAGTTGTTATTTAATAATCTTGACATCGTTTTGTATTTATAATAATCTTCTTGTGATCTTATCAAATAAAAATAATAATAATCCTTTTATGTAACAATCCTTTATGTTAATTATGTTTTGTATTGGATGTCTTAAAATTTAAATAATTGCAAATTGTTTCCGAGCATTGTAACTGAAACTTCAAATTCTTAGTTGGATCTATTTAATACTCAATGCCTCAGGATTAGTAGTACTAGACAACAATTTTCCATCGCAAGAACTAGCTTCTCTTTTTCACAGAATTTCATCAAGGGTGATCTTGGGTTTTACTCATCAGATATAGTGTAACAACAACATGAATTATATGAGGGAAATTCAACGATGTAAAATAATGTATACGACATAAAATATTGGTTATGGTTATGGATGTATATAACATGAATTAATACTACTTCATATCAGTAACATAATGTATACAACATAAAATCTTGTTTATGGGTGAAATCTGTACTTCTAATGCTTTTGGAAAATAAGATAACTGAAAGTCTACTTTAATATTATATGTTAAATCCATAGCATAAAGAGAGCTACATGAGTAAGAACTTAGAAGTTTCAACCTGTAAGGAACTTACATATTTGTACCTAAAAATAAATAAAAACAAAGGTTATGCACCTTTTCCACGTTTACTCAACAATCGTGACAAGTCATAAACACTATAATATCCAATAGTGCGGCCTAAGTGATCTTGTGCTATTTTTTTAATTAAAAAAGATTTCCATTATCCAAAAAATCATTATGTTACAACTATGTTTTACAATAAAAACCAGACTCGCTGCAAAGGCCAGTCTCATGTTTATGGTCTCACAACTTATTATGGTGAAGCTACAGTAAAGTTAATGGAAAAATCTCAGTGTCACATTAGTTGCAGCAAATAGTCTCCTTAGACGAAAACATTGCATTGAGGTTTTCACGGAAGTATTTTTCTACCAACATTGTTTTCCATGACTGATTGTCCCAATTCTTTCTTGTTCCTTATTTGTTCAAGAGAGCACATAGACCAACTTCAGCTAGTAATCTTCTATTTGTTTATTTGGTTTTAAGTCCTCTATGTCTTGTTATAGAAAGTTGTTAGTAATATTCTATTTGTTTATTGGTTTTTAAGTCCCATGTCTTGTTATGGAAAGTCGTTAGTAATCTTCTATTTGTTTATTGGGTTTTAAGTCCTCTATGTATTGTTATGAAAAGTCAGATAAATTACCTTGCTTACAACATAATGTTTTATTGGAGTTATAAGAGATGTCAAATGTCCAAAGACTAACATTTCAAATATGGAAGGAAATGCAACTTCTTGCTTGTGGACACATGTTTGGCATGTCCTATATTGGAAAGTGACTTCAACAATATTGGCAAGGTAAGAATATTCAAGTTCACCAATTGTTGATTTCCATGGTGTGATGTTAAATGGACTAGTAAGACTATTAAGTTCTTAAAAAAATTAATTATTCTTCTATTGTTTTTGTTGCAATCAAATCTTGGAAAATTATAATTTTGTATATGCAATCAAATCTTGGAAAATTATAATTTTGTATATGCAAACATTGCACATTGTTGACAATGAAATAACAAGGCTGAGTTGGTTGACATTAGATTTCTTTATGTATGAGTTATAGCTCTCAATGGGAGACAATATTGATAGAACATTTTTTTTTTACCAGAGAAAAAAAAAAAAAAAAACCTATCTTCTACTGAGTAAATGGAACATACAATCCTTAGGTGCTTAAGAGAAATACACAAAAAGTAGCAGAGTCTTACTCCTGCTTATGATGAAGGCCAACTAGTGGCTTGAGAAATGACAAATCATAGAGTTCAAAAAATGTAGACTACAATCCATGACAATCCCTTACAAAAAACCTTTGCACAGGTAATGAACTACGAAAAGACTAAAACGACAAGTGAAATTACAAATAAAAAAGTATTCCATCTCTTTTGGAGAGTAAATATCCTTTT
>ML792662.1:252868-262873 GCA_009831015.1 Picea engelmannii | reverse complement strand
AAATTAAGAAATTGCAAATTGTAGCTTGTTGTACTTCAAAAAGAAATACCTTCTCCCTACTGTAACTAGAGTTCAATGAATTTAAAAATTGAATATTCATCTTTTTTTGCGTTTTATTGGGTCAAGGTCACAACTTCCTTAGTTTCATTTCCATCTCCCTTTTGAGTAAGCAACAACCTCTAAAAGACAACATAAATTTAAAATTTATTAGTAACTTTTATTTTCTAGGAATTCTATTCACCAACATTAGCTAGGATAGCGCTTTGGAATAGATTGTAAGGCACACTCTCCAAAGCATAAAAACACACTATAGTATCTTGTGATAGGGAGAGTTCAAATCCAATTGCTACATTTTTCTCTGGGACGCCCTTCTCAAACAAGGGTCAAACCTGAGGTCGCATTAAGACTAACAGAGTTACTCACCTTGCTTTTTTGGTCTTGGTGTAGAGATTACGCATATTATTGGGGGTCACTTGAAGGTATACCCAAAATTATGAGTGGAATCCTTTCAAGTTTATTTTGGGAGAGATACCCTGCCTTTGCATGTAGATCAGACAGTCGATTGTTTCCCCAAGCATCACTACTATAGTTGGTAACCTTAGTAGCCTACCTATTTATGGTTTTTACATGAGGTGACTGTGGAGGAGAAAGTCTTCACGGTACCTGGAATCGACATTGGCCATACTCACTTGGGCTCCTTGGAGGGTATACCCATGATTATGTGTGGGAGATTGCACCAGGGTGTAAGTCCATTAAGCAGGTTGTCAACGTAAATTTTCCACCCACTTTATCCCATCCCCTTCTTGTTTTGACTTTGCGACGTTGGATTTCATCACCAACTAGTGACTTCAAAATAAGAAGGTTTATTTGCTTGGTTTGATTTCTAGATTTTATTAGCGAGTATTGTTTGTTTCCTTAGTTGGAAATATATTTTTTTCATTCTTTGTTTGGTTTAGCCAACATCGACCCTCCTCGCCGTTCACATAGGATGCAGGGACTACCTCCGGAAGATCTTGAAGGTTACCAACCCTTGCTTCCTAACTCACTAGGAGGCCCTCCTAAGAGAGTAGTAAATAACGAAGTAGCTTTCAAAGTTGGAAGCACACAATCTTTGAAATAATTTTGAATTGTTTCAGATTCCTTAGAAGCTTTCTGACTTCCCCCAAACCCGTATTTAAGTGTTCTACGAAATCCATGTATACTATAGATGAACTCGGCCAGATAAATGATTTTTTTTTATGATAATGAAGTACCTACTTTACCTAGCGCAGGATCTAGAGTAGTGGATCGACCTTTTCATAGTGGATCATTTAGAACACCGGCTCATACAGCCGGAAATTTTAATCTTAGTTTCATCCCATTGATAGAATAGATGTTGGTTGGTTCTCACTCGATTCCTACTCTCCATATGGCCCATTCTATTGTGGCCCCACAAGCTACGACTATTCACATAGGACATACAGTGATTTCCCAATCTCCTATTGGGACAAAAATTCCACTTAGACCGAATCTGTCAATCCCTCCTAGGTACAATACTTTGAACCCTTCCATTGTTATCCCTACCCAGAATCCATCCAGAGGGTCTAGACTTTTTGTTCCTCTTAGGTATAATGCTTCTACTGGTTTTGTTCCTACACCTGCCTAGGTTCTCTTCGAAGGGCCTTATGTTCTTCCTCCACCTTTGCTTGGAGGATCTAGCCCTAGTGGCTCCAATCTAGTTGGAGGCACCAATCATTCTATCACTTTTGGTTTCCAGATTCCTGTTGGAGGTCAACCTAAAGCTGGGGGGAAACCTCAATTTGGGGGACTACCTCAACTTGGGGGACAACCTCAATTTGTGGGACAACCTCAATTTGGGGGACTACCTCAACTTGGGGGACAACCTCAAGTTGGACTCCATAATCCAATTTATAGACAAAATGTACATGTGTTACCATATCAACCTTGGAACCTCCCTTTCCAAGGAAATCTGCAACCTTCTGGGGGGAACATCCTTAAGTCAATTCCTTTGTACCTCCTAACCTCGGTCAACCATATCTAGGTTCTTTTAATCCCACTTGGGGTCAAAACTTTCAATATAATGTTCCTCTCCAAGGGAACACCCCTAATCAACACAACCCTGTGGGGTATATGCCTCAAAATCCTCCACAACCGAATCTGTCAGGACTGTCTAATTATTTGCAGACTACTTACGGTCCCACTAGTATACCTACAGGGCTTCCCCCTCAGAACTACCAGTTTCCTCAAGTGAACCGACAGTTGGCCTTCCTTGCCACTTTGGATTTACTAGATCTGTCTAGGATTTTGAATGATCCTATTTTGCACTCTCCTTATTGGCCCGTCATACTGGCCAAAATACCGTCTGACATTCCTAAATTTGACGGTCGAGCAGGAGAGGACCCGAATAATCACGTTATGAATTTTCATTTATGGTGTTCATTCAAATCCTTGATGGATGACTCCATTAGATTATGACTTTTCCAATGAACTCTCATGGTTTCGTTAGAAAAATGGTACATCGAGTTACCGCGAGGATTCTTCAACAAATTTAACACCCTAGCCATGGCCTTTTTTACACATTACCAGTTTCCAATTCAAAATGAGACGGGAACCAAAATTATGAGTTCTTTTAAACAATCCTCATCCACTCATATTTCTGATCACATCCATGACTGGAGGAGGAGAAGACATTTGATCAAAGTTCCTCTTCCTGATCAAATTTTGGTTGAGTGGTTTACCAAATCACTCATTGGAACTATTTCTCATGATGTCACCATGAGTGGTGTTGTTACCAAAGAGAAGGCGATTAGTTGTGCTTAGTATCTAGATCGCATTTATTCGCAAATGTGAACACTTTATGATTTAATCCTTGACGCTCCTCATCCTTCCACAAAACCTACCCAACACCTCCAACAGGTTCTCATTCTACTTATGGTGTTATTGGCACCTTTCATACTGAATCTCCGTCCACACAAGTCGGTCACACCAATCCCAAATCTAATAATTCTAATGTACAAAATACTCCTACTCCTACTACTTCCACCAGTAAGACTATTGAAGTTAATTATGTTCAAACCACACCTACCAAAAAGAACCAAAATAAAAGGAAATGGAAGGGTACGAACAAGGAGGACAAGAATAATAATTCAGAATTTGATAAAGCCAAAATGAAAACCACTGATGAGAAAAATAAATTTAAACCTCGTTACCCTTAGGTTATTTGTGGTGATGATCATTACATGAAAGATTGTCCAAAATGCACTGAGGTTACTAAATTCCTACAAGGAACCAAAAATCCTTACACACTTGTCATTTTGTTACAACCTTTCCCTTCTCAGAAGCAATCCCAACTGGTCATTCATGACCAAGCCTCTCCTTCTACCTCCTCTTATGTCCTTATGTGTACCGGTGACACTAAAAGGAACGAATTTGCAATCACAACTCGGGCCAAATATTACCTTCTGTCAAAAGATAAAGTTGATAATATACCACCTTTGTTGGTTCAACCTTCTCCCCCAACTTCACCTCCAAATGATCCTCTTCATCTCAAAAGAACGGGTCTCGATACAGTTCTCCGCCCTCCTCCGAAGGGCGTTGTTCAAAAGTCTGCGTTCAATCCTAACATTCGTGTTGCACAGAACTACAATATTGTAGAAGACCTTGCACAAGCACCTTCCATGATGTTAGCTCTCAAAGTCCTTCAAAGTTGTCCCGCTCAAAGGAAGACATTGTTAAAGGCCATTGGTGGAATTGATCCCACAGATACTAATTTAATAATCTTTTACTTGGAAGATCACAATCCAAGGCTTCCTCCTCAGTTAGCGTTTCAGATCCAAGTTGTTGTTGAAAAAAAGAATATCTATAGAACCATTATTGACGAGGGAGCCTCGACTTGCATTATGTATGTTACTTGTTGGAAAGCTATCAGCTCTCCTACCCTCACTGAATCACACAATATAGTTAAGGCCTTCAATGGTACAGGTTTTAAAACTTACAATGTTAGTCCTTCGTTATCTATTACATTGGAAGGTAAATCGATCAATGTCAAGGTTGATGTCTTTGATGCACCTCTTGATTATAACCTCTTACTTGGCCATAGCTATATTGATTCCATTCATATAGTCGTGTCAACCCTTTTTCGTTTGGTACGATACCCGCACCAAGGAAAGGTCATTACTATTGACCAACTGGCCTTCTTTAATTTTGATTCTCGTACTAGCAACGTTCCTTTTATCTCGAAGACACCTCCCAGTTATGAGAATGTTGGAGGGGTTATTTTCAAAGATTCAACTTTGATGGGTCCATTTCCAATCCCACCACCCAATATTCCCCCTCCTTTTGTTGCCTCAATTAACATGATCTCTACCACTGCTCGTGAAACCCCCGCGTCGTATGACCCGTGGCTAGTTCCCGACCCTGGTGATTACCTTAGTCATAGAAACAAGATGCCTTTAAGTTTGGTCGAATCCTCTTATCAAGATATTCAATTGGAAACCCCGTCTCCCCCCTCTCTCTATGAGTCATCTCCTGATCTGTTCCACGTGATATTTTCTACTGATGAGATGATCATGTCAGTCATGTATATGAAATACACCCTATGGGATTATGGACATCATCACTCCATTCTCTTCCTAGAACGTGATACCTTAGAGAGCTACGAACAGATTTCGACTTCATCGACCGTTGTTGTTATTTATTCAGTTCCTGAGTCAACACACGATGTCTTGTATGAAGGGAACTTGAGTAAAATTTCACCTACCATCCCTCTCGACATATCAATTAAACCCGAAGTCGTAGAGAATCTTCATATCAGGGCTTCCTATTCTACTGATGAGGTCCACACGTATAAAGCCATTTTCCAAGAATTTTGCGACATTTTCGCCTGGAGTTATGAAGAAATGCCAGGTATTGATCCAGATATCGTTGTGCATGAGATTAAGACATATCTCGATGCTAAGACCATTCGGCAGAGACTTTTCCCAATCTATTCACGTAAAGCTGTTGCTATCAAGATTGAAGTTGAAAAACTTCTTAAAGCTGGCTTTATCTATCCCATGGCTTTGACCAATTGGGTATCCAATCTTGTTCCAGCAAATAAGAAGCAAGGGACGATCTGTGTTTGTGTATATTATAGGGACATAAATAAGTCTTGTCCTAAGGACAATTACCCAACCCCTTTTGTTGACCAGATAGTTGACAAGTATGGAAGTAGCAAAATCTTCTCTTTAATGGATGGTTTCTCTGGCTATAATCAAATTAATATTTTACCAGCGGATCAACACAAGAATTCTTTCATTTTCCCTTGGGGAACCTTTGCCTACCAAAAATTACCCTTTGGTCTCAATAATGCAAGTGTGACCTTTCAGCGTGCTATGTCTTACGCTTTCCATGATATTAAGCACATTGTGCAACCCTATCTTGACAATCTTCCAGCACATTCCATGTGTCGCCAAGATCACCCGACACATTTAAGGGCCATTTTTGTACGTTGTCGTTATTATCATTATTATCGTATACATTTGCAAGTGATTTACATTTGTTGGTATTCCTTTCCATAGTTCGTAAGGAGTTTTGTCAGTGTTGTTTCTGAGAAATACTCTGTTTTGAATGTGAATTGTTGTATGCACTGCATGTGTCCAAAAAATATCTGTCAATTTTGAATTCATTAACATTGTTCGAGTCATTTCTTGTACTGTTCTGTTCTTTCTTTCAACAACTCCATTCTATTGAGGTCCTAGAAATGGAGAATTGCCTTTTTATTCCATGATTGCTGCAGTGGTCCATAAATTCCTTTGAGGTGAACTCTCCTCCATTATCAGATCTCAAGCAATTGATTTTTTAATCCATTTCATTTTCAACCATTTCCTTGTAGATCTTGAAGTTTTCAAAAGCTTCTGACTTATTCTTGAGAAAGAAAATTGTAGTCATTATTGTATAATCATCAACTAATAACATGAAGTATTTCTCACTTTTTAAGACCTTTGTTTTAGTTTCTCCAACTAGATAAGTATGCACAATTTCCAGTGGTCTTGTTGTTGAATCTTCCTTTGATTTAAACATGGTCTTTGTTTTCTTTCCTTGTTGACAATGCTTGCATAAAGTGTTGGTTGGTTTCGTGATCTGGGGCATTTATCTGACTTCTTCTCTTTTGTTGACTTTGACAGGGTTATCAAAATGTATGTGACCCATTCTTCTGTTCCATAGCCAAATTTCATCTTCCTTTCCTAGACAACACTTTTCATTTCCAATTTCACTTAACACATATATGTTGTTTGAAGTTCTTGCAGCTGTAGCGACCAATTTCCTTGAACCTTATTTTCTTATCTCACACTTTTGTGAATCGAAAGTAATTTTATGACCTCGGTCACACATTTGACTCACACTTAGAATATTATGTTTCATATCTTCTACTAGTAGAACACTTTCTGCCTTTTCATTCTTGTTTCCAATTCAGACTGTGCCTTTTCCAATGATTTTGGCTAAATGATCATTTCCAAAGGAGACTGGTCCATATATTTTCTTCTGTAATGTAAGAAACTTGTCTTTATCACCTGTCATGTGTTTTGAACATCCACTATCAACATACCAACCTCATTTCTTCTCCTTAGTTGTTAGAGAAATTGTGCATTCTTCATTGCTATACTGATTTTGCTTTCTTATCCATGTCATTTTATGAGGTTCCTGTCTGTGACTGTTTTTATTCTATTGAGGTTCTTTAGGAAGGACTTCCATTCTGCAATCTTTGGCCATTGTTACATTTGTAACATTCCACTTCAATGCTCAAAGATTAAAACTTGTTGTAACTTCTTCTCTGTGTTTCACTAGGTCTTTTTGAATAACCCCTTTGTGTATGACTCTCAAAGTTGTTATTGTCCTTGGTGTTATCTCTACAATTCACAACTTTATGTCCAAAATTATTACATGCATAACATAAACCAAAAAATATAGTTTGATACCTGGGAGTTGAAGATCTTCTGAAAGGAGGTGCTATTATGAATCCTTCTTCTTCTTGAGGCCTATCTGTCTATTGTTGATTCTGAAATCTGAATCTTCTTGGTAAAGGAGTGTCCCTGTAATCTTCCTTGTATATCTTTCTATCCCCTTTGATTGTTTCTGCATAACTTTTTGGATATGTTTCTTGCTTTGTTGTTTTGGAGCTTGATCCATTTTCTGTCTGATTGTATCCAAGTCTGGACTTGTCAAGATGAGATTTTTGACTGTTAATAATGTCATCCAGAACTTTTGCGCTATTCTACATATTTTTGTTTTTAATATCCTTTCTTAGTGTGACAATCTTTGCTTCCAACTTTCCAATGATCCTGTCCTTTTCTTCTAACTTTTCTTTGAGTGCTTCATCAATTCTTTTATATTCTTCTATTTGAACCTTCAATTTTGTGATCATTTGTTCTAGTTCTTGAGTGTCCTTTTTCTTGTCTAGTTTTACTTGTAGTTTCTTGTTTTTCTTCTTTTTTCTTCTGATAACTTATATGGCACACATTAATTCTTCTCGAAATTCAACTTCTGCCTCTTCAATTTCTTCTTCGACCTCTTCATAATATTTTGCGGCTTCTTCCTATTCTTCTTCATAGTTTTTTACTGCCATGAATAGAACTCTTCTTGTCTCACTGTCACTAACTTCATCTTCATCTGATGATGAGATATCTTCTTTGGTGCATAAGATTTTCTTGAAAACTTTATTTGTAGTTCTTTTGCCTTTATATGCATGTTTTCCTTTTGAGTAACTTTCATCATTTCTCTTTTTCTTATGAGGACATTTGTTAGAAAAATGACTAATACCATCACAATTAAAAAAAATTAAAGGAAGCTTACCTCTATACCTATCGTCGGGTCCCTTGTTCAGTCTTTTGATGAAGTTGGCCACTTCTTCATCATATTACGAGATGTCACTATTGCTGCTATATTCTTCTTGTTTCTCTTTATTTTTCTTTGATCTTTTGGATGCTTTGAAGGCTTCTTCTTTTACATCTAGATTTTCCTTTTCAGTTCTCATTTCATATGAGGTGAAGATTCCATGCATTCCATGCTTATTGAGTTCATATCCAATATTTATTCTAGTGTTGATATCTCAGGGTTAAATCTCATAGTAAGAGATCTTAGTACCTTTTGAACAATTAAAAAATCTTCGATTTCTTCTCCCAATCCTATGATTGCATTCACTATTTCATCAACTTGTAAGAAGTAGGCTACAATATTCTCATCTTCCTTCATTTTTAGTTTCTCAAACTGACCTTTGTAAGTTTGAAGCTTTGCTTCTTTGAATTTTGTATCTCCTTCATAAATATTTCGAAGCTTGTACCAAATCTCTTTAGTAGATTTACAATGTGCAACTTTGGTGAATACCATATCACTGAGACCATTCAAAAGTGCATTTTTGGCTTTGGAATTATTCTCATCGAGTTTCACTGCTTTGTCATTTGTTGGTGGAACTGTTGGTGTTGTGTATCAATCTACAATTGATTGCAAAACTTGGAATCCCTGTGCTTGTATATATGTCTTAATCCTTATGCTCCAAAAAGCATACTTTTGTCCATCATATTGTGGTATTCCATTTCTATACAAGTTGGTACTCTCCATGATCTACCTTTCAATGGTTAAACTGATTTCTGAAGGAATCTGCTCTAATAAAAATTGTTGGATTACTGAGAGGGGGGAAGAATCAGTAATAATGTAATTATAATCCCTTTTTATCCAAATAATCCAAGTGTTATATCAATGTATAATTATTATCCAATAATAATGAGAAATAAGAAAGTAACAATCAGACACATACATAGTACACCAATGTTTTACGTGGAAACCCAAATCGAGAGAAAACCACAGAATGATTTTTCTTATATGTCTTGAAGAATTACATTCATTGGAAGCACCAAATTTCTTTGTTTTCTATTTGCAACTGGAAGGAGGCTCCAACCCCCTAGTTTCTCAAGCTACAACCTGAGGGAAGCTACAACTGAAAGGTGGCTACAACCACCTGTCCTTGCCCCGACAAACCACCCTGAGGTAGAATTAGAATGATGGAACCACTATCACACTATCAATGTGAGATATACAGATGTAAACCTGTACCAATAAACCTAAACCATGTATCAACCATGCATCAACCTGTACCTCATCATGTAATCAACCTGTACCATAAACAAGTGCATCAATCATGCACCAACCTATACCATAAACAAGTGCATCAACCATGCACCAAGTATGTAACAAACATGTTTCAAGTACTCATCAACTATGAATCATCAAAATGTACCGACATCATCAACTATACACCTCATGTATGTGCCAACTCATCAACTACTTGTCTCAACCATGTACCCAAATTGTACCTCAACCAAAATCCCTTGTCAATTTCATCATCCAAATATGATTTTTAACTTTGTAATAGACCTGGTGTATATGATAACATACCTTCAAACCTTCCTTAACTTTAAACAACAAAAGACTAGCATTTTCATCAAATTTTTCTTTAGTCTCACATGACTAGTTTTGGATTAGTCAACAACCCTAACTTGAAATAATCATAACTTTGTACCTATAATGAATAAAGATATAAACCTGATACACAATGTTCTTCAGTGTTTTTTATGCAATTCCTCTAGGTGTCACTACTTGGAACCTCTCATAAAAGGAGTTATAGCAAAAATGACATACCTTGGTGAATCATGCTATAAAAAATGTTATTGCTAAAATGGTGAGATGACCTATAAATAACATACCTTAGAAATCATCATCAAAAGAATTTATCCTTCCTTGAATTACGACCTTCTTTTATTCACCTTCCCTCATAAATTCGGCTTAGATATCCTTTGTTTACCTCAAAAACCTATAGGTATTTAATATGCTTAAGTGTGTCTAAAATGAGAGAGTTTTTCCTCTTATTTATACTCTCCAAGTAGCTTCCTTAAAAACATCTTCTAGGTCACTTTGCCCACTTTCCTTATTTTAGGGTTAACCCACTTCTAATTTCTCCATTAAATTTATTAT